>CM021100.1:31166769-31435888 GCA_007115665.2 Sequoiadendron giganteum | reverse complement strand
AAATAATATTAATTTTGTTGGCCAAAACTATCTTCACTTTAAGGTACCTTTGAATGAAGGTATTATTGTCATTTGAAGGTACCTTCGTTCGATTTAACAAGACACTTTCAATGTCCACTTCAAAATTTCCTCAAAAATTTGAGTTTCAAACCTCATGCTAGACCTTCAATTGTAATTAACTTGGCAAGATAATTTTCAATATTGTAGTCCTTGAAATGAGCTTTCCAACAAGTATAATTTTAATATATTTTCATTTTTTTAGACTGTAGAAATCGGGTAGCCCCCCTATAAACTGTAGTGCGCCTGGTAAAATTTTTCATGTGACCGATAATGGTGGTGCAACACGCCCTCTAGTACCATGGGGATATGGGGAGACTAAACCTCACGACCTATTGCCTGCAACATTATGCTTTATCCAAGCGAGCTAGCCCCCCCCCACCCCGTAATATATTTTTATTTTATTGTATTCATTTTATAATTTTTACTAAACATAGGTTTTTCATCAAACATCAAGTTCTTTGTTCTATACATGTGAAAAAATAGTAAAATATTAAAAAAGTTCCAACAAGTATCTATGCACTAGGTATTAATGTCCTTGTTTTACCATTTTTTTTTTTTTGATATATATACAACAAATTATGCACTAGGTATCGGTGTCCAGACAAATCACTTTGTGGAAGCTTCAACTATCTATCATAGGTTAAAGGTTTCTCAATCTAAAGGATTCAAGAAAGTTTGGTTAGAGGGGGATTCTCTAAATGTTATTAATAACCTAAAGAAATTCACACCCCCTTAGTGGAAAGTTGAATCTACCATTTTAGATGTGGAAATATTGAATTCCTTTGATGAATGCTACATTTCACATATATTTAGAGAGGGTAATGTTTTAGCTGATGTTTTTGCTAAAATTGGGGTTTACGAACATAGGATATGGGAAGGAGACGATCCCCTTCCCATTGATGCCCTTGTTTGTCTAAATAATGATTTACAAAACTGCTAAGGAGGGGGTTTCTTTCATCATTACCTTTTTTCACATGAGCCTGTTCACATGGTAGGTTACTTCTTGGTGTGATTTTGACTTAGACCTGGCCATGTTTTTTGCTGATTTGACTATCTTCCATAAGCAGTGGCCTTCAAGATTCATTATTACCTCCTGCCACCTTACCTCTTCCACATGGAATATGGGTTGCTCTAAGGCTTTGTTCTTGAGGCTTCTTCTTATTCTTTGCAATTTTCCCAAGATTTTGGGATTTGTGGTGATTGTGAACATGGGTGGTGATTGAAATAGAGTCAAACCTTTCTCCTATGACACTTCAAAGTCCAATGAAATTTTTTGGGAGCGGCTTCAGTTGGGAGGGATTACACCATATATTGAGAGACTCCATGGGCATGATTCAAAGGTGTCTGAGTCTTTTGTTCAAGGTTGGAAAAATAGGGTTTTAAAGGTTGGTGGGATTGAATTCGACATTATTGAAGACCTAATTGTTGGAATTATGGGCCTTTCTATTGAGGGTAGGAAAGTTTATAAAGACAAGGAGTCAAATTCTGCATTGGAGATTTTCTTCAAGAAAGATGAAAGGAAGAGATTGGAGAAGGCTAAATGTGGGGGTTACTATCGTAGCTCAATTAAGGCAATTTGGGGAGACATTGCCGAAGAAATCATGAGAGATCATAGGTGCAATCCTAAAAACCTTGTTCTTCATGTGGGTCTTATCCTCCTTATTTCAGAGTATGCTAAATCCTACATAATTCTTGATCAACCTAAGAGGGTTACTAAGGGTAGGAAGAAGAAGCTTGATTTGGAGTATGAGACTAGTTCTGATGATGATGAAGATTATGAACCTAACTAGGAAGCCTCAATGGAAGTGTTCTGAGAGTCTCCTACTCCTTTAAAGATTGGTAAGAAAGGAAAATGGCCCACTTCCCCTATCTCTATGGATTATGAAACTCGTAGTGAAGTTGTGGTTGTTGGTAAGTCCCTTGGAGAGAAAATTGGGAAGGGTGAGTCCTTTGCCCTAAAGAAAGGGAAGAAAATTGTTGTTGGGGAGAATATTGGGAAGCCCCCATTGTTTGGTTCTAAGAGGAAATTGGGTTCGAAGGGAAAGAGCTCCTAGAAGAAGGCCAAGTGAAACGACAATCCCAACCATGTGGAGTCTAAGTATTGAGGTCGAGCCACCTCTAAATGATGCTGGTGGGTAGGAAAATTTGGTTGTGCAAGAACAGGGTTTGAAGGTGAAGAATAAAGGGAGGAGTGTTGTTGAATAAATTGAAAGCTCTCTTCGCAAATTTAAGACGTTGATTATTGGAAAAAGAGGGAAGGAGGTTACTAATAGTGAAAATCTAAGTAGGGATTCCTAAGAGGATAGGGTGGATGTTACAAATGTCTTTATCTTCAACCAGAAGGATTTACCAAACGTGTTGAGTTTGGCGAAAGAGGGTTCTATTTCTCTATTCAAGTTGTTTAAATGAGCTTTCTATGAATTGAATCTCACTAATGTGAAGGTCCATGGGGTGGTTAGTAAAATTGGGGAGTCTTCTAATCCTTTGAAGCCTTCTTTGCAGGTTCAAATCAATTAGTTGTTTGATGCTTTGAAAAATGTTACTGATGAGATGTTAAAGTTGAAACAAGTTTTTGAAATTAGGATTATGGCTCTTTAAGAGAAACTGGAACAAGTTTATGTGAAATTGGATAAGGTTGTAGATGTTAGCAAGTTTTTCATGAGGAATGAAGCTAAGGGTTTGACCATCCTCAATGAGAAGGCGAGGCAATGGATGGAGGAAGTGTCAAGTGGTAAGGATGTTGCCAGTAATGTTGTTGGTCTGCCTAGTGTTTTGATTAAAGAGGTAAGTGATAAGGGTCCTTATACTCAGACCTGTAATAAAACAAAGTTGAATGTTGGGATTCCTGACAAGGAGATCATCGAGGTGATGGAAGTGCATAAGAAAATTATCGATAGTGATATGGAGGCAGTTGATATTTTAAAGAATATGTAGTTGTTGTTTTTGCTCCTTTATTTTGGTAGTTATTTTGCTTTTGGTTTGTTGCTTGTTGGTTGTTTGCTGATCTTTATGCTTTTCTTTTGATGCAACTCTCTTTTTTGTAAAGGGTTTCGGTGCCCCTTCAAAACTTGTTTTACCTCTAATCAAAAACAAGTTATGCGTTATGACATACACCTATGTCCAAACTATAATGACCCCAACTTAAAAAATTATTTAAAAAAATGTAACAAAAAATTATGAAAAAATATCCATGCATTAGATATTGATGTTACAAATATATGTTTTAAAAATTATAATTTTATGCTTTCTAAAAATAATTATACGTTACACGTTACTTTTTTAAAATGTTGTTTACTATAAAAATCTAGTTATTAAAAGTTAAGTACAAAGATTCACGATTTATTTAAAACAAAATAAAAAATATATATTTAGAATCTACACACAAATCACTAGTTTGCATCATCTTCAAATTCTTAACAGTTTAACTGCTATAGATCTCAAAAGTGAAGATTGTTGCAAGTAGTTGTAGATTGGTGTTGTCATTAATGTCAACCACATGTGTTGTCATTGGTGTCAATTGGTTGATGGAAGAGGTGGTAATTGAATTGTTTGGGTATGCATGCATAGTTGAGATATTGAGGAAGCATTGTGAGTACATGAAGCTATCTTTATGACGAAGAGTTTAGAGATGATGTGAGATGCTGAGATAAGCTGAGATGATGTCTCTAGTTCTTGGTTTCTAAGTACTTTTGAGAAAAGTTGAAGAAAAAGAAAAAAATATGATGAATGTGTATTCAGTGGTTTAATGTATGCTTTAGGATGTGCTCTATGTTGATGCTATGCATATGTGGTTCAGATATGTTGGTGGGAGATGTTATACTCAAGAGATGGTATGTTGAATCATTGTATAATAGAAGTTGTGCTCACCAGTGTGTGTCTGAGTATTACAAAGGTGTTTGGGAGAAATGTCTTTGCTCTGTGTTTCTTCACAATTATGTTTCAAGACTTGTAGTTTTGAGTGCGAGTTAATGGTGTTGGTATCTTGCATGTGTCAAGAGGATTCATGATTTGGTGTTCCAGAAGATGGTCTTCTGAGTTACAATGTGTGGTAGTGTTGTATAAATGTATTGAGCTTGTACATTCTTTAGGTGAAATTCATTGCAAAGGAGTTTGTTACTTTTTAGGATGTTTTTGGATGTGTGGAAGTTATGGATTAATCAAAGGAAGTGTGCAGTTAAAATTTTGATGGTGTTTGCATGGGTAATGACTGACCTGATGTTTACACCACATGCAAATCATCTTCGAAGTTTATGGTTGAGTGGTTTTGTTGATTTGGGTCCCAATTAAGCTTTTATGTGGTCTGCATTCACTTCTACCTGACACATAAGTGTTTTGGCGTTGACCTAATTCGAATTTGCATGTTTGAGGTCCATTGCCAACCTTAGAGAGGGTTTCAGGGTTGAAGACAATATAAGTATGAGTTGAACTGTTGAAGGAGGTTAAGATAGATGAGTGTGTGAAGTGTATGATGTGAGTGATGCGAAATTGAATAAAGCAGTGCGAACTTTCAAGTGTTGGATTGCCAGATGCAATGAGCATAAGGTGTCTACAATCATTTAAACTGACTATGGAGGTGTTGGAGCTATTGTGGTGGAATCTTTGTTGCATTGAGATCATGTTCTCTATGTAACATTTCTTCTCTATCTTTTTTTCATTCCAGTAGTGAGCCTTGGTTGTGAGCCTTTCTGGATAGTGTGTCCTATTCTGACAGTGAGCCTTTGTACCAATTTTGCAATTACTTATATTTTGAGCTAATCCTCACCATGATTTTTCCCTCCTTGGGTTTTCCATGTAAATTTGGTGTTATCTTGTGTTTGGTGTTGAGTTGTTTAGGTTTTTGTTATCTACTTTTCATGTTAAAACTTTATAACAAATTAAGGGTTTAATGAATGCTTGTGGATCTGGATGTTAATTAAAGTTTTGGTGTTTTGATAAGATACAATTTTTTTACCCCCTCTCTGTTGTCTTGTTCATTCAACAAAGATTTAGTTAAAAATGCTGATATCAATGTCCCACTTTAACCAAAAAGTGCGACTCACTATTCGTGAGATTACTCGCTAGGAACAAATATTAAAACTTATCATGCAAGGATTGAAGTTCTAAAATTTCTTGCATCTTAGTTACACCTCAAGACTAAGTTAGCAATGATAGAACATTGCAATAGTGGTGTTAGATGCTAATGTAGACATAACTTTTGATACATTGTATTGAGAAAGTGTTAAAAGACAAATTTATTGTCCAAATTTTAATCTAATAATTACATTTTGAAGAATGATGTAAGACAAATCCTTTAAATACATATTTGAATAAAATTCAATTTTCTCATATATCAACAAGAAATAATTATATCTAAAATTATTAACCTTAAAATATAAACAATAATATTTTGAAACATAAAACAAGTGACACATTACATCCGATTCTTGTAGTAAAATGTGTAATATTGTAGTTGATTTAAAGTATTATTGTTAGAATAGTTAACTTGCCAATACTACTAATATAATGAAATTTTATTAAATCACTTGTACATATTATAGATGAAAATTGTTGAACTACTTTCAATTTTTTTTCTAAAAGTTAAAATAGAAGAACCCAATTCACTAAATCTTAGAATTATGTTGCAAATGTTAGAATTTGCATGTACAGTGTTCTTTGAGCAAACTATGAAAAAAATAAATATAAAATAGATAGAAAAATATAATTATTCATATCTTTTATTAAATATTATTTTTTTATTGTTAATTTTAAAAATATTTTAAATTAATAGTTATAAATTTTCTTTATATCATTATTAATTATTTTAATAACAATCTTTTATATTTTCTCTATTTCATGTTTTCAATAAATTGAAATTGATTAAAAAATTATATTTATTATCCACAATCTTTTAAAGACAAATTAAGGTTGTTTATTAAGACTAGCATACATATATTAATTAATAATATATATAAAAAACACTAAAAGTTATCATTGAAGACGTCTATTCACTTGAGGAAAATATTAAAATATATTTTAATATAAAAGAGGTGTTTTAAAAATCTATTGAATAAATTTTATATTTCTATTTTTAATATGTATATTTTTATATTTTATTTGAATTTTTTCATAGAAAATATAAAGTGACCTACTTTTAAAAATTGTTGTTTAAGTAAAAATCAAATAACTTTTCAATAAATGGAAAAAAATTGTTCAAATAAAAAAAAAGAAATAAAGGTGAATTAAGTTAGCCTTCACCAAACATAAATAAATTCTTTTAGTAAAATAAAAATATCAACTTCACACATAAATTACTTCCACTTGCTGTCATTTTCAATGAAGCTTCAAAAAGTTTATAGAATATTCCTTGTTGCTTTCACTATAGCGTAACAATGAATAAAATAAAAAAGTGACATGAAAATTTGCACTATTATTTTTTTATGGTCAAAATCAAATAGTTAAAAGATTCCATAACTTACATGGCACTAATATTACTATTCACAATTATTATCCAATAGAGTGATAGATAAATTAGTTTAGGTATTTAAAAAGAAAATTATGAAAACTATACATTAAAAATATGGTCAAACTATTTTAATTTTATCATCTCATTTGTTGACAACTAATAAATCATATGAATGCATTAATATTTGTCAAGGAACTAATAAGATGTACCTACAATCCAATTTAAAATAATCAATATTACAAAAACAATATATATTACAAATAATAATAAAAAAAACTAAATGAAATCTGAAATGAATGAAGGCGTTAAGAGTACGTGTGTTGTAATCTTCATAAAAGCTAAATGAAATCTGGAATGAAAAGTATGCTAAAAACTAAATGAAATTTGGAATGAAAAATATGCTAAAATAAAATAAAAATATATTAATAAAATTATCCAACATAAAATGTATAACAGGAATGGGAAAGGCGTACGCGTGTTGTAATCTTCATAAAAACTAAATGAAATCTGGAATAAAAAATATGCTAAAAACTAAATGAATTTGGAAATGAAAAATATGGTAAAATAAAATAAAAATATATTAATAAAATTATCAAACATAAAATGTATAACACGAATGGAAAAAGCGTTAAGAATATGCGTGTTGTAATCTTCTTCATAAAAACTAAATGAAATCTGAAATGAAAAATATGCTAGAAACTAAATGAAATCTAGAATGAAAAATATGCTAAAATAAAGTAAAAATATATTTACGCCGAAGGCGTGTCCCTATATGAACTTTCCAACTTCATTTTCTCTTTCAACGGTTGAAACATAACAAGAGACCTTGGTTGACAGTGAAACAAATCTCAGCCGTCCATAATTTTTCGTCATTTTTTGACTGTTTTCTACCGTTTCCTGATTATTTTTCTCCCGTGCTACCATTTTTCGCCATTTTTTTGGCAAACCGACGTTGCTTTCCCCGGTCTCCTGTGAGCTGCAGCCTGAAAATAAGGTTTTAACGAGGGTTTTAGAGTATGTTTATATTTTCTAGCGCCGTCATCATGGAAGGAGGGGTGAAATATAAAACCTAAAGTTTCTTCACCTGACGTTAGGGTTTTATCTTTGAACGAGGTGCTTGTAAAACCATATCGATGACTATCTTGTGTCCGTATTAATGCAAGACAATTAAACGAATCTCAATCTTTCATCGTTTTCACCTTTTTTTTAGGCTAGCTTCATTAGTTTTTCTTCTTTGCTGCTTCCACAGCCACTTAAGTTTTCGTTCCTACAAACTCTTATTCACTGGCAATGACTTTTCTCTTCTCCAAGTTGGCAAGCTACGACTGAAAATAAGGTTTCAGCAAGGGATTTAGAGTATGTTTATTAAAATGAAAATTTGGTCAAGATTCTAATAATGAGCATATTTTACAAGGCCCCAAGTTAACACAATTCCTCCCAAAAAAAAGCGAGTGATGTTCACTTGGTATTGATTGGTATTGATGCTATCATTGTGAGTGAAATGAAAAATTAATAATAATATTAAACGGTAAACCTGATGCAATCATTGAGTTTTCGATTGATCTTATTTTAGTTTATTGTAATAGTAGTGGAATGCACGACACAGGTGAATAAGAAGCTGAAGCTATTCTTCTTTATTAATATTCATATTAGTTAAACATTAATATGGTTATATAGTAATCCGTGAGTCAAGTCATTATTAATATTATTATATTTATTTTAATATATTCGTTTGTTTATGTTTTGGAAAAGTTGCCATTGTATTTATTAGTGGAAAATGAAATTACAGAACTACTGTCATATTTTTACACATGAAACTTTGTTACTAATTAAAGTATAAACACGTCCCACTATTTGTAAAATAATAAAAAAATATATACTTAAATGAAATAATAATGTTACACATACATTATGTGAATGTAGTGTTAAAATAGTGGCGTTGGAAATTTTTATGTTGCTCCCTCCTAAAAGCCACATCAACACTTAAAACACATCGTAATAAATCCCATGTTTAGTTACTCTTTAAAATAAAAGAGGGGAATGCATACTCTTACCTTTAGGAAAGATTCTATTAATTTAAAAAAGATTTTAATAATGAGTACATTTAGGTTTTAAAATTACGACATCCTTTACCTTACTTAGTTAAGTATAAATTAACATAATTAATATATAATATATATTTTATATAATTAAAAATAAATTAAAAATAATATAACATATTTTATTTTTTAACAAAATTATTAAATACATATATATTAGGTTTAAAATTTGACATTCTTTATTCTACGTAATTAAGTATAGGTTTTAAAATTACGACATCCTTTACCTTACGTAATTAAGTATAAATTAGCATAATTAATATATAATATATATTTTATATAATTAAAATAAATTATAAATAAATAATTATATTATTTATTATATATCTTATTTTTTAACAAAATTATCAAACACATATATATTAGGTTTAAAAATTCACGCATTCTTTATTCTACGTAGTTAAATATAAATTAACATTTAAGTTTTAACATTACAACATAATTAATTAGTTTTATATAATAAATAATTTGGTTTATAATATATAATAGTTAATACAATAATTAACACATAAATAATAAATTTAATAGATTAATATAATAATAACATAAATAATACATATTTATATAATAATATAATAATTAATACATAAAATTTAAAAAATAAATATAATAATATTATTCTATAATTAAAAAATAAATAATAATATTAAAACCATTTTCTAAATGACCTACCAATTGAACTCATTTACTATACAAATGTGTGCAAAAAATAAACCAATTTTTTCCTAATTGACCTTTCACTCCTCTTCGACGTACCTTTTGCACAAGTGCCATAGCTAGTAATAAAATTATCACACGAATGAGAAAGGCGTTAAGAATACGCGATTGTTGTAATCTTCAAAATGCAGATACCGTAGGTAACTTAAAATGAGAGTAACATAATTGAACTGTGGATTAGAAAATACCTTTACGCCGTCCTCGTCAACGACCCCAAAACTAACTAAATTGAACTGCGATAACCCCAAGAAAACAACAATACCCATCACGGGCCCAAATATAGCATGGAATATTTACCTCCAAGATATATCCAAAATTTAGGTAAACCCCCTAGTTGGATATTGAGACTTGGACATGTTTGCTGTTACACTCTATGGCCAGATTGTTGCTTTGTTGTTGGCATGGCCCACAAATGTGTCAGAAGGGATTGTGGGTTTGTTACAGCGGACAATTTAATTAAATGTTTCAGCTGAGATCGCTTGAACGGCAGGAGGAAACAAACGAGTCAGCCCAAATTGAGATCCAGGTACGAAACAGGAATTTTTTTCATTTTGCATTTAAGGAATTTTAGGTTTCATTCTGTAGAACATCCATACCGAGTAAGAGGCAAACATTCTGCCATATTTTTTCTTCTATATTCCATCTAGTTATGGTTTTGGGATTTTAAAGAGGTGTTTGTATATGGGGAAATCAGGAAAAAGTAGGATGAAAATCTGAGGGAACATTTAGTTTGATCCTTATTGGAAGGGTTGAGATTGCATATATCAAAATGCAGTCTAAAACGAAAAGGAGAAGTGCTGTAGAAAATGGGGATAGAGGGGATGAATTAGCATTGGCTTCTGCAATCAGTAATGGGGAGGATTTGGGTCCTATCATTAGACAAGCATTTGAGGTGGGTAAGCCAGAAGCGCTTTTGCATCAACTCAAACAGTTTGGGAAGAGAAAGGAGATTGAAATAGAAGACTTGTGCAAGGTGCATTATGAAGAATTCATCCATGCTGTGGATGAGCTTCGTGGGGTTTTGGTAGATGCAGATGAATTGAAAAATGGGCTGGCAGAAGAAAATTACAAACTCCAAGAGGTGGGTAGTGCCCTCCTGGTTAAACTCGAAGAGCTTCTGGAATCTTATGCAGTAAAGAAGAACTTAACCGAGGCAATGCAATCATCCAAAATATGCCAACAAGCCATGGAATTGTGTGTGAAATGTAATCAACATGTGATGAATGATAGCTATTATCCTGCTCTGAAGAGTTTAGACTTGATTGAAAGAGATTACTTGCAAAGAATTCCAGTTAGGGCTCTTCGCCAGATGCTGGAGAAGAAGATCCCTGCTATCAAATCTCACATTGAGAAAAAGGTGAGCAAGGAATTCAACGATTGGCTTGTGCAGATTAGGGTAACTGCTAAGGAAATTGGCCAGTTAGCAATTGGACAAGCCTCTTCTGCTCGGCAGAGGGAAGAGGAGCTTCGAGGCAGGCAAAGGCAAGCAGAGGAGCAGAGCAGATCAGGTGTTAGGGATTGTGTATATGCTTTAGATACAGAGGATATGGAAGAGGATGATTCTCTTTTGAAAATTGATCTCACTCCAGTTTACAGGTCATATCATATACACACTTGCCTTGGTCTCCAAGAACAGTTCCAGGATTACTATTATAAGAATCGGCAGCTTCAGCTGAATTCAGATTTGCAAATCTCTTCGATGCAACCTTTTCTTGAATCTCATCAAGTTTTCTTTGCACAGATTGCTGGGTTTTTTGTAGTTGAGGATCGTATTCTGAGGACAGCAGGAGGATTAATCTCCACTATCCAAGTAGAAACGATTTGGGACATGGCTATTGCAAAGATGAGTTCTATTTTGGAGGATCAGTTCTCACGGATGCAGATTGCAAGCCATCTTCTCCTGATCAAGGATTATGTTACTCTACTTGGTGCAACTTTGAGAAGATATGGCTACCAGGTGGATCCCCTGCTAGATGCTTTGGACAAGAACAGAGACAAATATCATGAGCTTCTTCTCAATGAATGTAGAAAACAGATTAATGATGTTCTGGCAAATGACAAATATGAGCAGATGGTGATGAAAAAGGAATACGAGTACAATATGAATGTGTTGGCATTCCGTTTACAGACATCTGACATCATGCCTGCATTCCCCTATATTGCACCGTTTTCTGCAACTGTACCTGATTGCTGTCGCATTGTGAGATCATTCATAGAGGATTCCGTCAGTTATCTGTCATATGGTGGTCACATGGACTTCTATGACATTGTGAAGAAATATTTGGACAAGCTTTTGATCAATGTTTTGAATGAGGCTCTCCTCAAGTTAATAAATATTTCCACACTGGGTGTATCTCATGCCATGCAGATTGCTGCTAATATGACAGTTTTGGAGCGAGCTTGTGATTTTTTTACGCAGCATGCTGCCCATCTTTGTGGCATTCCCATTCGTTTGGCAGAAAGGTCTCAAGCTGCATTGGCTGCTCGATCGGTCTTGAAGAACTCACAAGATGCTGCACATAAGGCAATGCTGGGGCTTGTCAAGTCTAAGGTGGATGAGTTCATGTTGCTGACAGACAACATTAACTGGGTCCCCGACGAAGTTCCACAACATGGCAATGAGTATTTGAATGAGGTTATAATTTACTTGGAGACACTGGTGTCTACAGCACAGCAAATTTTACCTTTAGATGCCTTGAATAAGGTAGGCAGTGGTGTTTTGAAGCACATATCGGACCGCATTGTGGCTACATTACTGCAGGACAATGTCAAGCGATTCAACATGAATGCAATCCTTGGTATTGACAGTGATTTGAAAGTGCTAGAAGCCTTTGCTGATGAGAGATTCCACAGCACTGGCTTGAGTGAGCTGCAGGGTGCTGTAAGTTTGAAGCACTGCTTGGCAGAAGCACGGCAGTTGGTTAATCTTTTATTAAGCAACCAACCAGAGGGCTTCATGAACCCTGTTATAAGGGAGAAACATTACAGTGCGTTAGATTACAGGAAGGTTGCAATGATTTCTGAGAAATTCAGAGATGCTCCTGAAAGGCTCTTTGGAAGCTTGGGGGGTAGAAACTCAAGGCAGAATGCTAAGAAGAAATCTTTGGATACATTAGTCAAGAGATTAAGGGATCTCAACTGACATATTCTATGGTATGTTTCAACTTTCAAGCTATGGCATGAAATCTGTTGTAATATGTATGCTACTATTCTTTCTTGTTTGTGCCCTTGGATCATTAGATTTAACCTAATTAGCACTTTGGTAAAGGTTATTGTAACGTTTTGTCTCTTTGCAGAGTGTTTATGTGAAGATCAAAGGTTATTTTTGAGCCCAACTAGGATTTTACAATCTCTTTGTAAGATGAAATATATATAGCCAACCTATATTGCAGTTTCATGTTGTATTGATTTCATTCCTGCTCATTTTCTGCGTATCATGTAATTCAGGAAACACTGCAATGAGCAACAGACAACAGCATACTAAGAACTAGATAGATAGGTAGATAGATATTTTAATAATGTCCGTGAGACTAAAACAGTCTATGGAACCCATGGAGACAAAAAATCAAAGTTAGATGCTGCTGGAAAACAGTGAACAGTAGTAAGGCCCTAGCTGGAATCTTTGTTTTTCTGCTTTTGAAGTTCCATTCTCCTGCTGTGAATTTTTATCAAAATTTTCCCTCTTTTTAACATTTTCTTCTTTAATTATGGTAAACAATGACCTCCCTTGCAAGCTTCCATGATATAGTGCCATTCCACTTTCATTTTGCTTGAGTCTAATCGGTAACAGAGGTGTAGAAAATACATATTCTTTCTTACCAACTTTCTTTTGGAACTTTCCTCTTACCCGTCTCACATCAGAGTTGGTGCAAACCTGTCATTATTTGAGCTATGAGGATCATTACTTCCCATTTGATTTTTGTTCCTATGTGTTTTTGTGGCCATTTTCACAGGTGGGATTGAACTCAGTCATATGTTATTGCTTTTTCCTTCCGAGTTGCTTTGTCCACATGCATATTTTAAACTTTTTCCTCCTGAGTTGCTTTGCCCACATGCATGTTTTAAATTTATCCCTCACATAGTTCTTAATCTCTTGATTGGTGGTTGGGCATTCATGTAGGTTGATACCCCACTTATCTATAATTTGTTTTGTTTCATCCATTTTTTTTTTTCTTTGGTTCAATTCTTCTCTCATTACAGCCTTTGGCTACTTGTCTTCCTGCATGTTCTCAATTTTCTTTATTTAGCCTAGGAGACAAATCATAGCTGTTGCTTCTATTGGACAAGTACCTGGTTCTGCTAGAATTATTTCGGATGGGAATGACTTTTTAATCTCGGAATCGCTTGTGATTAAGCGTTTCTGATTTCTCTCCCTTTGCCTCCAGTTTAGAGTTGATGTACCACTGGCCCAAACTTCACATCGGTAGAGCACCATTACTACTAGCAGCCCAAACAAGGCCCTGGTGGTTTTGCAGTCCCACAGATGAGCATCTTGGCACCTATTTTGCCTCAAGTATAGATTGACAAAAAGAGAAACACAAGTTGACTAGCATATTATCCATAAGAATATTCACTGGAGGCGTGAGGGGCTTCAAAATTTTCTTTGTGTATATTAGAAGCATACAGTCGACATACAAGCTGGATTGGTATGCCATGGGCTTGTCGTTAGTGTATTTGTTAAGATAATTCACTATCATGGAACTGTTCTTCATCTGTTCTCTTTTCTTCCTTCCAGAAATTTGGAAGATATGACTAAAGCAAAGGCACAAAAGCTAGCAACACCAAAGGAGGTGCATCATCTGGTTGGCGAATTTGCAAAAGTTTTTCAAGATTTACACTAGGGATTGGCACCATAGAGGAACAAGAAAATCTTGAATGTCCAACATTGCTCTAATTGCTTTTAGAGCAAAGCAGGTCAAGTAGGTGGCATTGTATCACCCTTAAGAGCCATGTTTTAGTTCCAATAAAGAATGGCAAGATACAATAATAATAAAACATAAGTATATTTTGACATAAGTTTATTCTAGGAAAATAGAAGCAGCAAGTAAAGGCAAGCAAATGCTAAAGTTTGCATACGAAATAAAGGCAAGTAAAGGTACAGATTGCTTTAGGCAAACAAACCTCTATAAAGGTTTGGAAAAGCTTTTAGAAAGTTATGTTCTACATGGTAGCCTATTGGAGAATCATGTTTTCACTGTTTGACATCAAGAGGAAGGTGCCAAGGCAAGCATGATGGTGTCTCAAGGAGAATGTGACATCTCCTAAACTACTAAGCTTCTGTGGGATGAAAAACCTTCTGAAAAGGGAAGGTATGATCTGTAAGGATCATTATTAATCTACTAAATCAACTCAATCTCAAGAATTCATCAGAATCAAACTTGTAAATAGAGTGGTTTTTGCACAGTAAAAAAATACCATATTCAATCAGTGGCAATTGTGTTATTGTTTGTGAAAATTGCGTTTGTGTCCTGGCAATTGTGGATGTGTCACAACAACATTTGGTGGGTGTGCATGTGTGATGGCAGTTTCACTTGTGTGTGGTGGTTTCATCAGATTGAACTGAACATGCAGAGTATTGGCAGAGTATAGTGTCTCTTACCATGCTGGATCAATTGGGAATCCTTTAGTGCATGAAAGGACATGCCCAAAGGTTATATAAATAAGAGACACAAGTCCAATTGTTAGACAAGGAGTATAAGAGTGAAGAAGTAGTGGATTCAGTTGTTTGTAGGAGGAAGAATTGTGACGTGGAGAGTAGTGTTATTGATTATAGCAGTATGAGGTTTGCTGCAGCAAGTTTTATTTGAACTTGTGTAAATGTTGTGGCCAAGACAAGAAGGGGAACTTGAGCTACTGCTGCTTCCAACTGGTTTTCCCTATACCATAGTCTCTAGGATAAAGTTCTTGTGCCAATTTTGTTGTGGCTTGTCATTATTTACTGTTTCATTTCAATTTCAGCAACATCGATATTGTTTTGAATTACACAACTTAAGAAGACTTGTTTTCAAGCACAAATTATATTGTTATTTTCTTATTTGAAAAATAGAAATGCATCTTAGTTCTGTAATTTCCAGCAAAACAGATAAACTTTAGAGCTTATAAATCACTGTGTAAGATATAATTATAACCGTATGGAGAAGTGCACTATGGAGTGCAGATTTTTAGTATTTCAAAAAGTTGCAGAGGCTCACACAGGCACATGCGTTAGAGTCTGGAAACAAATCTCAAAACAAAATTGTGAGGCAGCTGATAGGCATGCTTGTATGAAGGCAAGCGTGATCAAAATTTCAAAATCTTGCATCTGACAGAGGAAGCACGTGTCATGAGAGTGTTTTCTACAAATATTTGGAATAAAAAATTTGCAGCTCTATTAGGAGGTGCACACCATATTGCTTAGATACTGACTTTCCAAGTTCAAAATTCACAAATACATTTTAAAGAGTGCACCTTAATTGAGAGGAGTAGAAAACAAAAAAAATTGCAATTACTTATTATGGCAAGTGCCAGTAATAGGAGGCAGATTTGTAAGAAGGCCGCAAGTTCTTTCGATAAGGAACATGACTTTTCAAACTTAGTTGAATCTGCTATATATAGAAATTTACCCCTGCAAAAAAGGGCAATTTTTAAATAGCAAAACTAAGGACAGAAAAAACATTGTTTTTTTTATGATTTCACCTGGCATTTATCCTTTTTATCTTTGTTCATTCTTCACCATTTGGCAGAACAGATCAGCAACAATTTTTGTCATATCAGCAGCAATGATCTTTGTCAAGGTGAAGGGGATTTTTGTGATTGGCTTCAATCCCATTTCCCAATTTCTGGGTAGTCTTCATTGATTGTTGGCAACTTACATCAGGGGATTTTTGTGATTGGCTTTAATCCCATTTCTCAATTTCTGGGTAGTCTTCATTGATTGCTGGCAACTTACATCAGTTCCAATCATATCCAATAAGGCTTTCAACTTTCAGAAATCCAGATTTGATTCAGCTGTGTCTATCTGCAGTGAAACCCTCGTTCAAATTGCCTGCAATCCAGTGATACATCACTCAGAATTTTCAAATGTTGTTGCATTGCCTAGGGTTTCAACTATGAAAAATTCATTGTTTTGGCAATCTCTTCTTGGTTGCTGGGGTTGGTCATGTTTTTCAACAAGACTTGTATTGACCAAAAACAAGATCTCAGCATATGTGACATTGTCATGTTGGCATGTTTGAAGAGACAATTTTCATATCCTTCAAAGTTTCAAATCATTCAAAGTTGCAGTTTTTAGTTAAGTGTTGATGTGGAATCAATAGAATAGAGGTGAACTCAGATTCGAGTCATCAAGATTGTTTGGCACTAAGGTTCATAAATTCATTGAAGGATTTGACATGAGCAGAGAAGATGAACTTCATTGCAATTGCTTCTAGCGCCAGTCTTGGGAAAATTTGTTATTAGACTGCACTATTTATAGCCCACTGTTTTTGAAGAGGTGAGCATAAGCATATTCTAAGAAGTCTATTTTCAACATCTATTCATAGATCAGCTATTTTTAGACAATCTTCTAGAGGGTCTATTGTTAGTTGTTAGTTATTCTTTTTAGGAGTCAAATTGAAGATTTCTTGAATTAGGATTTTAGTATTTGAGAATAGAATTTTGTAATAAAGCTTGATTTGCATGCAAACAATCTTCTATTAGCATGGAAGTTATGGTTAGTTTTATTTTTTATTTTTTATTTTTTATGCAAAGCATTGTAAACATTATAAAGAAGTGCTTTTGGCACTTCGTAAAGGGATGCAATATCATTTATTCAATAGAATTTAGTAATGCCTATCTTGCTTTAAATTACTGTTGAGATGTTTTGTGTTATTGTGCTTTAATGAATTAATTATCGCTTAACATTTGAAAGCATTGTATTGCAGTAGGTGTTAGGTTGGTTGTTGTAGCCTTGAATGCAACTACTATGTTTAGCTTATAATGTCTTGTGCATGAGGTAAATTAAATTGCTTCTAGCGAGCTTGCAAGCTTTGTATTGAAAGTTTACTCGAAGTTGGAGATTGTGGCTTTGTATGTAATTCCTTAATTCAATTGACTAAAGTGTTTGTGTCCTTGTTTTTAAATCTGTTCAATCCTTGTGTCATACTTATTCAGTGTATGCTTTTAACTAGAAAGAGTGAGCATCTGCTAGTTATGTAGGGTTTATTTTCAGTCAAAAAACATAAAACCTCTCACCATTGAGTGGAAGTGTATAATAGCCTTTTGTCCTAGCCCAAGAACAAAAATACATGTTTATTGTAAGTTCGTTTGTATTGCATGCCTAAAGATACACCTTTAGTTTTGATTGCTATGCATGAAACATCCTAGAAAACACATGTACAAATTGCAAATAGCAAGTACATACTATTCAAAATTGGGTTTTAGGTTACTCTTTTGTTTATAGGGAGCTCCCCCTTCTAATTCGAAGAGTTTTTTTATTGCACATTTGTTTTGATTTGTGTTGCAATAAAAGTTGTGGATTAAATCGCTAATAAATGATAATATGGTAATGGTCACTATGCAAGGTTGGAGAATCTTTTCCACTAAGATTGAAACCGCAAGTGGAAAAGGGACAAGGAATGGCAACAAGATGCATATATTGAGCACAATTGAATTTCCTTGGCATAAACGACAAGGTTCATGTTTCCACACGTATGTTTTGCAATCATGATAGAGCATGGACAAAAAGTAACCCATGGCAAGATATTGTGTGTTAGCATGATCACTTAAATCTGAGGAGTACTTGGTCATAGGATTTATTTGAGCCATAGAAATATGAGGAGTACTTGGTTATAAGATTTATTTGAGCCAGATGAAGGGGTCTTCTTTGTCTTGGCTTCCTCAGATCTCTCACCCTTGTTAATCCATCAGCGTCAGTCCTTCTAATATTTTGCTTCTTTCTTCTTTTTCTGTTGATCAAGAATTGGTTGAACGTTCTTTTTGTCTACAATTGGTTTCTTTTCTTCATTTGTTTTCTTTGTTTCTATAGTCTTCTTCTTCTCTTATTCAAAGGTACTCTCCTTGTTGGATTTCTCAATCTCCGAATTAGACTTCTTTTTTGCTCTAAATATCTCATATAATTTTGCAGAACTGCTGATAAAGGTGATCTTTCCTTTCTCAAGACCTAGACCAGATTTCTCCTTGTTAGAGGGCTTTTGTGTGCTTAAAAATCCATCAAGAATATTTGAGCCACCCTTCAGTTTTAGGCCTTTTTCTATTTGGTCTCTATCCTTTTCCAACTCCTTCCTTAAGGCAACAATTTCTGCCTCAAGACTCATACATTTGTTGACCTCAAACTACAACTTAGATTTAACAATTTCTTCAATTCTTTTGGCTTCCTACGCTTGCAGCTTCAATCCTACCACCAACTGGTTGGACTCTTCAAGATTTTTGGTTATATTTTTAGCTTCCTTTTGCGTACACTTCTTCAGATGCTTATTCTCCTTTTTCAGATCATCAATCTCATCTCTTAGGTTATCAATTTCTTTCAAAGAACTGATTAACTCATCCTCAAGATCAACTAATGCTTCTTCCTCAACTAGATCTTCATCCCTTTCATCTATCTGTTCTCTAAAGTATTTAGCCACGAATAGAAATTTTTCTTCTTCTTATTCTTCCATTACAAGGGCACAATCTTTTTCATCATCTGAACTATCATTAGCATCAGATGAATCAATTTCGTCTTGTATGTACAAACTCTTCTTCTTCCCAAAGTTCTTCTTCTTAGGGAAGTAGGGTTTCTTCTTGTTGCCAACTTCATCTTGATCAGAGTTATCCTTCTTATTGTAAGGGCATTTAGAAGCAAAATGACCTATTTTACCACAATTAAAACACTTAAAGGGTAAATCACCTTTATAATTATTGGATCCTCTCTTTAGTCTTCTAATTAAATTTGCTTCTTCCTCATCAATTTCTTCATGTTCAAATGTAGAGGCTACTTCCTTGTCTTTCTTGGGTGCTTCAACCTTTTCTTTGTTTGTAGCCTTGAATGTAGCTTCTCTTCTGGATGATTCTTCATTTCCCATCCTCATCTCATATGTAGTGAATATGTCATGTAATTCATCAATAGTGATTTTATCCAACTCTCTTACTTCCTCTATTGCTGATATCTTGGAGTCATACTTAGATGACATGGACCTTAACACCTTTTGAACAATGACCGCATCCTTTACTTCTTCTCCCAATCCTCTGATTTAGTTCAAAATCTCATCAAATCTTAAAAGATAATCTACAATCTTCTCTTATCCATTCATTTGAAGACTTTCAAACTGGTCTCTAAGAATTTGCAGCTTTGCCAGCTTCACTTTGTCATCTCCTTTATAGGTGCTCTTTAATTTTCCCCAGACATCATGTGTAGTGTTGCAATGCACCACCTTGACAAACACTGAACTGGATAAACCATAGAGAATAGCATGTTTTTCCTTGGCATTGTTCTCATACTCTTTCTTTTCAGCTGGATCAGTGGGAGGATTAGTAGGAGGTGTGCATCCTTTTACAACTGAAATCCATATATCAAATCTTAATGAAGATAAATGTCTCCATATTGATGCTCTAGAAATCATAATTTGACCCATCAAACAAAGGTTCCTTGTTTGTGGAAGAACCTTCTTGATTGGCCATCATGTTCACTTTACCCATTTCTTAAGGTTCTATACAAAGGTTGGACCCAATAACCTCTTCATAGCACAAAGACTTAGTCTTCACAATTTCTAACTCAAAGTCTTTGTCAACATAATAGATGAAAAGTGTGATTAGTTCTTAAATCATTGTCGAAGCTCTAGAAGAGGCATAGAGGGCACTTTGTCAATTGATATGAACACATCTTGCCCTTGTTTTGTTTGGTATGCATATAGGTCTTTGATGTTGGTTATGTGTCTTTTTAACTGTTTGATGCATAACTTAGACAACTATTCAAAGTTATGGATGGAGCCTTCTTCAAGGTGATAGTACCAATGGAGGTCTTGTGTCTCCAATGATCTTGAAAAGAGCTTAGTCATGATGACATACAAATTGGAAAACTCCTGCTAGTGGTAGGATATGCCTTGATATGAGAATTAGGATCATTTCTATCATCAAATTTTGGAAGCTTGGGTAGGGGCTTTAGTTAACATGCCCTTTGTTGTGAGAGGCTAAAGGCTTGTGAAGGTATTTGGAATTCTTTAGGATAAATGTTATTCTCCATAGGTCTAAGTGGTGATGGCATGCTAAAAATTCTAGCTTAGGTGGAGGATCATTTGGAGAGTATGCATAGTAATGAGGCATCTGATCATACATCCCCTCCTTGGACTTGGACTTGGGCATAAGCATTGGCAACATTCTTCATAGGATCTTGCTGATCTTGATGCAAATATGTTGTTAATATGATAATTTAGGTAGCCAATTTTGTAGAAGTATGAGGTCTAGATTGTAAATGTTTCTTGGTAGTGTAGCAGCACTAGAATGTTTGCAATATGTTCAAGATGTTGAGCACCTTGAGTAAAGAATATTGTGATCGGTCCTAGTGTGTCTAGGTTGCAATGGTGTTCTTTAACATTACGGTTAGGTGAAGAGGTCTTGTCCATATAGTTATTATTGACAATTGTAAATTCTTGACAAGAATATAGCAAATTGTCATCTATTCCTAAGGCATTAACATTGTGAGGCTAATTTTGATTGGTTTCATTAGGTTCATTTCTATTGTCATTTCTTGCCCCCCTTTTATTTCCCATTGATTAGAGCCAATTTGAGAAATCTTAAATGGGTTAGTCATGCTTAAAGATGTGCCTTTGGTTGTTGTTTTGCTTCCCCTTTTCATACTTTAGTCAAATACCTAAGTTGAAAACCCAAATTTGGCTAAGTATGAAAGTTGTTGGTGTTTTGGGAAAGTTCTATAATCAGCGTCGATTGTCGACAAGGTTCCTTCAAGGAAGCAAGTGTTTGTCGGTGATTTCATATGGCTTGAGAATCTCCTTGGTTTCCCGAAATTGGTTCAAATAACGACAAGCTTGCCGACAACCGAAAGAGGAAAATAAGTAAGAAAAGAGGCAAGTATAAGTTGTTTTGGCCAAATTCATAGGTTGTTGCAACCTTGTCGCAAGTCTATGAGGTTGTCAAAACCATTCCAAAGGCCAACAAGCATGAATAAACAAAGAAAGCGGCTAAGTATCAAGAAAAGTTAAAGTTCTTGGCAAAACTTGAAGGTTTCGAAACCTCTGTTGGAGGTCAACAAAGTTGTCACAACCATGTTTGAAGTCGACAAGGTTCTCAAAGCCAGTACATTTGTTGACAAAATTTGCCCACAAGTATTAAGAGCAAGTAAAAGGCATGAAATTTGACTAAGTTAAAGTTGCTTCAGATGTTTTCAAATATTTTGATCTGTTGGTTTTCGACAAGGTTGTCACAACCTTTTCGGACTTCGATGAGGTTGTCAAAAGTGGTTTGATCTTCGATAGGTTTTGTTTTGACCTCTAAGTGTCGCAATGATCGAGAATGCTCAAAGGAATGCAAAGGTTGGTGTTAATGAGAAAAGAGAAAGAAGGCAAAAAGGGTTCTATTTTTGGCATTTCATAGAGGTTCTAGAACTAGTGTCAGCTCTTGACAAGGTTCTCACTACCCCTTTGGAGCCTGACAGGGTTCTTAGAACTAGTTTTATCTTCGATTCCAAGGGCCAATGAGAAAAAGAAGAAGCAATGCTAAGCAAGAACCAAGTGATAAAGATGAATTGGGAAAAGAAAGTAAGAAGTGTTAAGCTATGCACAATTTCATAAAGGTTTTTAAATTGTGTTGGTTGTTGACGAGGTTCTCACAATCTCATTGCATGCCGACAAGGTTCTTAGAACCTTTTCCATTGTCGACACTAAGTGCTGATGTAGAAAAGAGAACCAAAGGGAGACGAAGATGGACAAAATGAAAGATAATGCAAAAATAAATCAAAAGAAGAGAAAAAAGAGAAAGAGAGAAAGTTAAGATTGCTTGAAGTTTTAAGAGGTTCTAAAATTTTTGTTGGCTCTTGACAAGGTTCTCACACCCTCGTCAAAGCTTGACAATGTTTTTTGAATCAACTCATTTGTTTATAGGTAAAAGGGCCACTCCAGATGACCCAATTTTCTCATGAAGGCATTCTTCCTTCCACCTACCACTCTGCAACACCATCATCGCTCCTGCTATATTCACCAACCGCTAGATTTTTTAGAGGCCCAAAAATCATTGTTTTGTGATCGACCATGCTCATTTAAATGTTGCGGACATCCTTTTTCTGACAAGGCCATTCCCTAGGCTGTATTTTTAGTGGACTTCCTAGGTGGATTTGATCTTCTGATAGGCCATTAATAGAAGAATGTTCCTTATGCCTCAGTCGATTAGATCAAATGTACACTTGTTTGCTTTTCATTAGCTGATATGGCAGTTAGGGCCTCTCTGACTTGCCACATTTTCTAATAGTTTCCAACGTCTCCCTTCCAAAATATAAGGTTTGTAGTGCTTATTTGTAAGAAGGTTCCTTTTCAGTTTCTCTACCTGAAAACTTTTATTTTTTGCATCTTTTCTGCTATTGTAAACAGGCTCCATGCCTCTAAATCAATAAAATCTTCTTGTTTTCACCTCCTCTCGCTTTCTGTATGTTGTGTAATTTCTTCTTACCTTCACACGTGAATGATTTTACTTTTTGCATATGTACAATGTGCGTAAGCGATTAATAGGAGATAGCTATGGATTTCTTTCCCTCATCTTTGTTAAATCTCATACCTCCATACCATTCGCAAGAGCTGATAATTGTAGATCTGAGTGAGTTTAGGTGGTTTTGTTGGTTTTTTGTGTTGTGAGCAAGAAGGAAACTCATTAAATCTCGTTGCATCACCTCTTTTCCTTTTTTGCATTCTTCTCTACCTTTTCCTTAGCAAATAATAGAATAGGATTAGTTTATAGGTTTAATTTGTGTTGGATTGGATTAACACATGCATCTAGGTATGGTAAAAGAGCCAACCTTTTCTAGAGGTTTGATCTCATCTACAAGGGTCCCACACCTTGAGATCATTCCCATTGTATCACTATAATGTTGAACTAGTTTTAGCAAAGGGTGCAAATTTTAGCGATAACAATTTTCTTGATAGCTTATGCCGCAAATATGGATTAAGGCTTGATTTTCAGGCATCTTAGATGGCTAATGAAGAGTGACAATGCTATGTCCTTAGAGGACATTGAATAAATAGGGAGACAAATAATATTTGTGGCTCAACATATGGACACACTAGTCTATATAGGATGTATTGTTCTTGGACTTGGGCCTTGTCTCTAACATTAGAATTGCGAGAGTAGTTGTGAATGATGATTGTCTTTGTTATAGGCTTCAAATCTAGAGGGTTGCACATTGTGATTTTTCCTTTGAATGTAGGATTGATGTGGGAGAAATGATTCTGATTGGTTTGATTAGGTTCTTATATCTAATAGCTCATGTTGTGATTGTGGACTATGGCTGGAATTTTGTGCATCACAAGCCACAAGTGGTTGATTAGGGGAAATAGACAATGTTTCCCTAGATAATATCAAGCAATAAAAAGATTCATACTTTTTTGGCTCAACATTTGATTGGGTTGTGTGAGATGGTCTTGGACTTGAGCCATGTGTTTAGGATTAGAATTGCTAGATCAGTTGCAAGTGGTGACTCCACCCTCATCACATGCTTTGGATGTAGAGGCTGCTACTTGTCATTTTTGCAAACGATATGGCTCATCAAATATGATTAGAATGGGAAAAGGGTAAAAGAAAAGGTGGAAGTGTGTCATGGTGATGGTCAGGAAGAGAGGGATGTTTGGAATAGAGAAAATAAAAGACGCTTCATGTTGGGTTCATCATAGGTTGAACTTGTGACACTCACACTCACATGGATTCCACCATAGGCCAAAAATTGACAAAATCAATAATGTAGATGCCCTGTAACACAATGAAAATAATTGGTGAGAAAAGGGCAAACGACACCAACTCTTTGGGAAAGTAGGCTATTAAATAGAAGAACAAGATGTGATATATTAGGAGATTTGAGAACTGTCAGGGTTTGCAAATGATGTGGGGTGAATTGTGTAACAACCAAATCTTGTCTATAGCTAAAAAAAAAATTCAACCATCAACTAACTTTCAGCTGAATTACAACTAACTTGATTTCAAAACTAGGGTTTCCAATATGTTTCCAACTAATTCAACATACAACTAACTTTTGAGTTTCAGCTGAATTGTAACATCTAACTATTTCCACCAATCGTCTCATGGAAGATCAAAAACTAAATAACTGCAAAATCTTACAACGTACGTTTAACATAAAAGAATAACATTCATTGCATAAATGAAAGTAAACTTTAATTAGCATTGCATGTACCTGGATTTACGAGTGAGGAAGAAAAACATTTGACAAAATCTTCATGTTGTTATACTTGGGCTTCTTTATCAACGAGGGAAAGAGAATTATCATTAGGGGCTTTACCACCCAACCAAGACCTACTGGTCTCCCGAGTTTTCTTCAACTGAAGAACCCACCCTTCACGAGGGTAATTAACATGGATCAAATTATCATGATGCCTCTGAGCTCGGTGTCAAGGACCTATACCTCCTGATCGACCTTACTAAGGGTACCTCCCAACTAGAAAGGCCACTCTGATCAGTGGTATATCTGGTTCTTGATAGTTGACAGATGCTGAATCTAGCATCGTACCTTGGCCAAGGGTTTTAATATTACTGGCACTCTTGTACCGATATCTCTGGCACTACTGTGCCGTCAGCATTCTCACCCTTGCTTGACATGATAATTCTCAGATCAAGTTTTTAATCATATCTTATCTGATTTGGATATTGTTCTACTCTTAGTTCGAGGTTAAGTCTTAACCTTAAGGTTTAACATTACAAGAACTGAGTTTGGATTCACATCTTGTTTAAGGATTATGTTGATATCCTTTTTAGAAGGAGAGGGACTCATCTCATAACTTATCCCATTTGAGTAATAATAATCTATTGTTCTCACATTTAGGAGGAGAGATTAAGGAGTCTTATTCAACAAGAAAAATATTCAATGTTTTATATTACAATATCTTGAGTTCAAATCTTCCGTCAAGAACCAAGGTACAACAGATTGATATCCAGGCTCAATGTCAAATCATATCTTTTAAAACCATTCGGTTTTCTTAACACGTGAAGAGGAAGGAGATAGACTTAACCTTCAAGAAGGTTTCATCAGGTTAATGGTCTCACATTGCAATGAAGAACATGGTTTCATTTCGAAATTTAATATTCTTATTTCTTTATTTAGGATAATACATATTTCCAAGATTCATCTTGCAACAAGGGATTCCAATTGGCATAGCTCTTTTGGGATTATAGAGATGAGAAGTTTTAAAAGCTCAGACCCAAATTTCCTTTCAGGCATTTATAAGCAAATTCTTTCTTACTTCAAGGGAGAAACATTTTAACTTTTCTTTGCTCAAGTTAATCCCAAATCTAGGTCTGCTTCACCATGACAAGTTGTTAACCATTTCTTTCTTAATTCAAGGTTGGATCTTAACCAAAGAATTTATATAATTACAGAAGGACTCCAAACAACAGGAAGAATGAAAGCTAGGTGAATTCTTAGTTTGCTGATTAGATTGAGATTGACTGGAAATTCAGTTTGTTTTCCACAAATTCCACTAATTCAAAGTTATTTCAAGTTTATGCGGTACCAATAAACATCTGTTTAGATAGAGCAAGATTGGCTCAGTTCCTATCACTTCTTTTAGAACTGACTACCTTCTCTAAACAGAGGTTGTTGTCTTTGAGCTCATACATACTGAGCGACATAATCAATTAAGTATTCTTCAAATTAGATTACAATGACGGGTTACAAGGTCATCCTCTCTTAGTTTCAAGATTGAAACATATCCTTAAGATTTATATGAGAAGGAAAGGATTAAGACGATGAGAAGTTCAAGACCAACTTAATATTCCAAAAGGTTTCAGATGAGCTGGAAATATCCAAGGGCAAATAATATATTAAGAGGATCAGGTGTAGTTCCATTTCAGATGTTCAAAGTTGGAACAGAGGTTAAGAGGAACCATCCAATAGTCATAAGCTTATTGTCCCTTACTTTCCTCTTTACTTTTAAGCATTTATACCATTTATACATGGTTTTCTTCAAGCATTAATAAGAAGAGAAGAACTGATTACGGCTTAATCAAGGCTATGGAGGTTACAAATTAACTGAGGATTTAAAGTTCTATTAGCTTGAACTCGAAAACAAACTAAATAGCATAAACTCGAGCATGATTTAGATAAAGATACAGGTATTATAGAAAGAACCCTTTACCGAACCGGTACCAGTTTTTATTTGTCAAGACGTCTGGTGCTTGACGAATATTGAAGGCCTTCGTTACTAGCCAGCTACCCGCATGACCTCGACAGCTTCATTGATGAAATTCTCAAGACGTCACTCCTTTGCAGGGATGCGAATTCAGAATTTATCTCAGGTCCCGACAAGAAATAGAGAGACCTGCACTTGGCAGTATATGGCCAGCCATTGTCGAGATTTTGAAGCTCCAATACATAAACGGTTATTGAGGTTACGAAATGATTCTCTCCCTTGATTTCGTCTGCTAATGGAGAGAGAGAATAACCCTAGCTACTGCGGAATAATTGCCAAGAAAAGCTCCGAACGGATCAAAGCATAAATCCCATGGTATGAGGTGAAGCCCCTAAATTATGACCGAAAGATTCATTTTTTAATTTTTTCTTGATAGAGAGAGAGACCTCCCTCTTCGTGCGATTGCCTTATATAACTCCCATTCAAGAGCCTCCAGGACTTCTTGGCTCCCTTGTCGTTTCCTCTGGAGCACGATGGGATTCTCTCCGAATTACCTCTCCCTCCCCAAAATCTTCGACGACTTCCTTTCCCTTTTTCTTTTGCCGCCAAAATTATTTCTTCTTTTATTATTAAATTTAATATTAATTAGCCATTGCAAAAGTATAATTATATATGAAGAATTACTTCGCTCAACTCTCAAGAGGATATTATTATTTAATATTTTATTTATATCTATTATTTGAATTTAATATTTATAAATCTTTTGAAATCTCCTTAAAAGGTGATTAATAATATTTATATATATAATTATTTAAAATTGACTTGTATAACGATAATTACTTTTGACCAAGTTACTACTTCGATACACTGTCTTACGCTAACTTAAGGTGTGATGATAAAATTGATCCATTGTTAACCACGTCCTCTCCCTGATGATATTTCCCTTTCTCTCGTGGCGTTGGCAATCTTGCATCCAGTGACAAGGATTATGGTTAGATCATTCTTCAACGTTTATACTTATAATATGCATTTAAATGTAATCTCATGATCTCATTCAGCTTCTCGTGAACAATAAATTCACTGGAAAAATAAAAAGTTCGTTAACATTACAGTTACGATAAAAGAACAACTATTACATTTCCCAATGTCATAATCACATGAAAGCAGTTACCTGCAACTAACATTGTATTCGAAATATATAACCAAACATATAGTCTCAATGTGAGGGATGTAACAAATTGTTTGCAAGTGATTCCGAAAGGAAAGAGTGCTTGCAGAAAATGATATCAAGTTGAAATTAAAACTAAAATAAAGTAACTTTTCATTTTTATGTTGTTATAAATGGTAGCCAAGACAAACAAAGCGTTAATCATTTTCTCTGTATTTTTGGTCTGCTTTCTGGTGAGTGCTTGGGGAATGTTTAGCAACAATGGGTCCTTGAGGCTGCAAGCAAAGTGTTAGCAGCTTCAACAATAGAGATTGGACAATAAAAACAAATTACAATGAGATAAAGAGTAGAATTATGCTCAACCAAAAATGGTAAGAAGTTGATCTGATTGCAAATAAGAAAGTAATATAAACATCATGCCTGAAATGGTTAAAAATTGAGATGCAAGCTGAGATAAATCAGAAAACAACAATAAAAGTGAGCAACAAGGTAAAGTAAACCCCAATGAAAAGCTGCAACAACAGAGACGAGAAATGAATCGAAGTAATGACTAAGGCAAGTAATAAGGTTGGATTTGATCGATAAATAGTGAGGATAGTTGCCATGCACTGTTCACCAACAATGAATTCTTATTCTACCAACTAGGTAAATACCCTAATACACATACCCTTGTCAAGGACTATGCAATCACAATCCTATATTTAATGATCAATCAATTCCGGATGATGCTACATCACATGAGAGCAAAGGATTAAGGTTTTTTCTTTGACATATATCTGTTAGAGTTTCTTAGATCAGATCATATAACTGAAAGCACTTAAAATATTGCAACACATAAGATAATGAACACAGCAAGATACCCTGGGAAAACCCTCCTCTTGAGGGAGAAAAACCCAGCAAATGGTCCTCTTATATAATATAGAAACAAGAGCAGAAATCTGCTTACAACTCAGGCCCAGCAATGGCCGAAATAGATACAATGAATAGTCGCACCTCTCCTAGATGCAAAAGATACAAATGAATATGTTCTTCCTTGAAATTGGACTGCTGCTACACAAGTGCGAACTTCTTCTAAGCTGCGAATTATGATGAATGAACTTGAATATGAAATGACAAGGAGTGACCTTGTATATATACAATTGAGGCATCTCCTCAATTAGGTCGGCTCCCTTGGGAGAATATATAAATATATTAAATACAATGTGGGTCGGCCCAAAGTAAAAAACAAAACATGCGAACCTAAATAAGGTCGGCCCCTTTGTGTTTATTACACATTAACAATATAAATTAAATAGCCGGAAGGCTATCATTTAATTTATGCTTTCTCCTTGAAGTATGTGCGCTGGAAGTGCAGCCCTAAGCTGCTTATAACATCAACACTCCCTCTCAGCTAGGGATGATACTTCCATCTGCACAAGACACATCATCTCAATGTGAAAACAAATAGGATATCACCTCATCGTGATATCAACCATTATGGCTACCTCCATAGATGGTATGTACAAGTGCTCATCACTTAATGTGATGTTGTCACCTCAATGTGACTTTCACCATGGCTCCTCCAGAGGGTGAAACACAAGTACAAGTAAATCATCACGGATTCCCTCACGTGATGCTGTCATGGAGTCACACACATGACATCCACCATGGCTCTCCCAGAGGGTGGAAACAAGGGCTTTCACCTCAAATCTCAAAGAGAAATGCACTACCAAGGGCTTGCACCTCAAATCTCTCTCAATAGAGAAATGCATTACCAAGGGCTTGCACCTCAAATCTCTCTCAATAGAGAAATGCATTACCAAGGGCTTACACCTCAAATCTCTCTCAATAGAAAAATGCATTATCAATTTTAAAGATCACTGATACTGCGACTCCTTCTCAGTCAAGGTTGCATTCTCCACCATACCAAGCTTTTCTCGAAAGTACACAAACTTGATCCTGGAGAGAGGCTTGGTGAGAATGTTCGCCGTCTGCTCATTAGTGCTGATATACCTCAACTGTATAGCTTTCCTTAGTACCATATCTCTAATATAATGGTACTTGATCTCAACATGTTTTGTTCTGTCATGGAACACGGGATTGACAGAAAGCTTTACACAACTCTGGTTATCACAGTGTATAATGGTAGGCTCCATTGATTGTCCAAACAATCCTACAAGGAGCTTACAAAGCCACATTGCCTCACGAGCTGCCACACAAGCTGCAATGTACTCTGCCTCGGTTGTACTTAAAGCCATTGAAGACTGTTTCCTGCTACACCAAGATATCATAGCAGAACCCAAACTGAAGCAACAACTAGAGGTACTTTTCCGATCTGAGACACATCCTGCCCAATCAGAATCAGTAAAGCCATGTAACTCCAAGTCCTCACCTGAAGAATATCTCAACCCATATCCAATTGTGCCACGCAAGTATCTTAGGATATATTTAGCTGCAACAAGATGTATTTGCCTTGGTTCACACATAAACTGGCTAAGTGCACTCACTGCATAGCAGATGTCAGGTCTAGTGTTAACTAGATACATCAATGAACCAATCAACTGTCTATACATCGTAGAGTCCACTGATTTTGAACTAGCTGTAGCCTCCTTCAATTTATCTAAATTATTCTCCATGGGTGTAGACATAGGTTTGCAATCAATCATTCCAAACCTCTTTAGAATGTCAATAGTATACTTGCCTTGACTTAGAATCATCTCATTTGGCTTTTGCCAAACTTCTAAGCCAAGAAAGTAATGCATGAGACCAAGGTTCTTCATCTCAAATTCTGAAGCTAACTCCTTACATTTTAGAATTAGGTGTTCTTCTCTAGTGATAATCAAATCATCAACATACAAAACCAGAATCAAAGCTTCACCATTTACTACCTTGAAGTAGAGGTTAGAATTTGCATCATTCTTTGAGAAACCCAGACTCCATAGGTAATGATCAATCCTTTCGTACCAAGCACGAGGAGCTTGCTTAAGACCATACAAGGCCTTCTTTAGCTTGCAAACATGAGACTCCTTCCCATGTACCTCGAATCCTTCGGTTGCTCAATGTAAACCTCTTCTTCTATTGCACCATTCAGAAAGGTTGTCTTTACATCCATTTGGTGAATCTTCCATCCTCTAGATGCAGCAATAGCAATGATGGTTCTGACAGACGTATATCGAGCCACATGAGCAAAAGTTTCTTCATAGTCAACTCCCTCTTTTTGTGAGAACCCTCTAGCCACGAATCTTGCCTTGTGCTTCTCAATGCTCCCATCAGCTGCATGCTTGATTTTGAAGAGCCATTTAGAAGACACCACAGATTTGCCTTTGGGTCTAGGGACTATATCCCAAACATCATTCTTAAGTATGGACTGATACTCCTTAGTCATGGCATCTTTCCATACTTGTTGACTAGAAGCTTCTTCGACACTTGAAGGCTTTGACTCAATGATCTACTCATCAAGGCAACATAACTAGAGAACTTATGAGGTCTCTTGCTTTCTCTAAAAGCTCCTCTTGGGGCTGCAAAACTTTTTGCCTCCTGCATTGTCCTACGAGCCCAAAGAGGTCTTTTCTTTCCAATCACAATATCTAAAGGCCCATCAGTAGGATCCAAGGGTTCAACTGGATCATCATCTTCTTTAGGTTCTGGAACCTCCTTTTGATTCTCTGGAATATGGTCAACTTCCATATCTTGAGGAGGTTCTTCTTCATCGATCTCCATAGGAGTGCCCTTGGATCTTCTGAAAGCAACATCTTCCTCAAATGTGACATCTCTACTAATCTCAATAGACTTCTGACCTGGAATGTAGATTTTGTAGGCTTTCGATGTCTTACTGTAGCGCATCAGAATTCCCTTCTTCCCAGAAGGTTCTAACTTTGTTCTCTTTTCCTTTGGAATATGAACATATATTGGACAACCAAAGATCCTCAAATGACTGACTTCTGGTTTCACTCTTGAGAATGCTTCTTCGGGAGTTTTATTCTCCAAGATCTTGTGAGGGCTCCTGTTCTGAACATAGACGGCTGTCCTAGATGCCTCAGCCCAGAGAGAGATTTGCAGATCTTGATCATGAATCATAGCTTTGACCGCTTCCACAATAGACCTGTTTTTCCTTTTAGTAATACCATTTTGTTGTGGATTATAGGGAACACCGAACTCCCTCTTAATCCTTGCTTCAATACAAAAATCACGAAAGGTGCCAGAGGTGTACTCTCCACCATTATCGGATCTCAAAACCTTGATCCTTTTCCCAGACAGGTTTTCAACCTGTGCTTTGAATTCTCTGAATCTCTCTAATACTTCTTCAGATTCTTTAGATCTCAAGAAATAAATCCAAGTCTTTCTAGAGTAATCATCAATAAAAATAATGTAATACAAGAAACCACTAGAAGATGCAATAGACATTGGACCACATAAATCAGAATGAATGAGATCAAGAATACATTTAGATCTACTTTCACTAGAATGAACCGTACCTTTTGTATTCTTGCTTAGGGCGCATCCTTTGCATGTACCTTCATGTTCCTGGTTGAATTTCGGAAGACCGGTGACCATCTTCTCCATGATAGGTAATGCTCGAAAGTGAATGTGAGCCAATCTTCGATGCCAAAGATCACATATGCTGGAAGAGTTATGCACAAGAGCTTGAAGGGGGCGAGTGCATAGCTTGTAGAGACATTCATGTCTAACTCCAATTACCCGAGCAGATTTGAAGTTGGAGTTCTTTGCCCATATAAGAACTTTGCCTTTAGAAAATGCAACTTGATAACCCTCGTCTTCTAAAGCTGAAATAGAGACAAGATTCCTCTTTAAGCCTCGAACAAATAGTACATCATTCAGCTCCAATGTAATGCCGGAATCCAAGTGAAGAGAGGAGTTCCCAACTCCTTCCACATAATATCTAGCATCGTCTCCAATAACAACTTGTTCACTAGAGTCACTCTCCACCAAGTTTGATAGATGCCCCCTGAATCCGGTGATGTGCCGAGAGGCACCACTATCAATCAGCCAAGTGTTGGCGTTGGTGGATACATTGCTTGATAGGGCTGAATAGAACAAATAATCACTTGAGTCCTTCTGTAGAGCAGCTTCCTCAACATTTGCGGTGGCAACCTGCTGCTTAGGTCTGAGGGGACATTCTTTCACAAAGTGGCCATACTTGTCACAACGAAAGCATTGAACCTTGGATAAGTCTCGTTTCCTTTTGAAGGGAGGAGCACCATCATTTCCATTCTCTCGATTCCTCTTGAAGAACCCTTTCTTCCAACCTTTTCCTTTCTTCGATGAATGAGAAGCGAGAACATGTATCTCTTCATTCTTTGAACTTTGACCAATGCCTCTAGCCGCTTGTCTCGACTCCTCTTGAATACAATCGATCCTCAACCGATCAAACTTAGGAAGTTTAGATCTTGCACTGATTCCTTGAATAAACAACTCCCATGATAGCGGAAGATCATTGAGAGCAAGCATAGTCAAGTCTTTGTCATCAATCATGTGACCAATTGTAGAGAGCTGATCTCTTATCTCTGAAATCCTCATGAAATAAGTAATTACAGATTCTCCTTTCGTCATTTTCACATGATGAAGTTGTTGCTTCAATGCAAGTGCTCGACTGGTGTTGTTGATTTCATACATCTCTTCCAAAGTTGTAAACATCTCCCTTGCTGTATCCAACTTGAAGACAATCGGTACAACATGATCCTTGACGGAATCAACCAACACTTTCTTTGCCCTAGTAGCTTTCTTCCTCCATTGCAACTTCTCTTTTTCCTCCTCAGGTTCGGGAACTTTTGTTTTCACAAACTCAGCCAAATCATTCTCTTCTAATGTGAGCATGATCCTAAACCTCCATGATGTGTAGTTAGAAACTCCTTCGAGTCTATCCTCGATTTTCAGACCATTCACCATCTTGAAATTTGAAATAGGAGATAGATTGAAAGAGATTAGAGTGAGTGCTGCAAAATAAATCTGATCACGATCTTTTTCAAAGCCGCTCTGATACCATGTTAGAGTTTCTTAGATCAGATCATATAACTGAAAGCACTTAAAATATTGCAACACATAAGATAATGAACACAGCAAGATACCCTGGGAAAACCCTCCTCTTGAGGGAGAAAAACCCAGCAAATAGTCCTCTTATATAATATAGAAACACGAGTAGAATTCTGCTTACAACTCAGGGCCAGCAATGGCCGAAATAGATACAATGAATAGTCGCACCTCTCCTAGATGCAAAATATACAAATGAATATGTTCTTCCTTGAAATTGGACTGCTGCTACACAAGTGCGAACTTCTTCTAAGCTGCGAATTATGATGAATGAACTTGAATATGAAATGACAAGGAGTGACCTTGTATATATACAATTGAGGCACCTCCTCAATTAGGTCGGCTCCCTTGGGAGAATATATAAATATATTAAATACAATGTGGGTCGGCCCAAAGTAAAAAACAAAACATGCGAACCTAAATAAGGTCGGCCCCTTTATGTTTATTACACATTAACAATATAAATTAAATAGCCGGAAGGCTATCATTTAATTTATGCTTTCTCCTTGAAGTATGTGCGCTGGAAGTGCAGCCCTAAGTTGCTTATAACATCAACAATATCATCCTAGAAAACACTCTTTAGCATCAATTCTTATTGGTTTTCTTCTTTGTTGCATAGACGAACAAGTAATTGAATATGTCCTCGAGAAGGCTCTTAGTAAGGTTTATGGCAATTATTTAATTATTTAAGTAATATGCTACCAAACACAATATCTTGGCATGGTTTACTTTTGCTCCATGCTTGATCATGATTGCAATACTTGTGTGGAAACATGAACCTTATCAATACAATGCCAAGGAAATTCAGTCATTTCAAGCAACATATCTATAACATATGTGCCTTTGAGTATATGTTTGGTTTTGCAATAAAGGAAACAACCTTCAAAAGAATTCTACACTGTCGAGTATGAAGATTTTGCACTTTCAAGTGCTAGTGAAAATGGTGCTGCACAAAACCTTTTTGAAATAGACTTTAATAAATTAAAAAAATCTGTTGCAACTTTAATACCTTTGTATTCCAAATTGTGCTCAACAGTACATTAATGCCATTAAAGACTATGCAAGCAGCCTCAAAGTGCATACAATGAGAACAAACCAAAGAGTAGCCTCTAAGGGACCGACTAAAAACCTAAGGTGTTTACAACCTATTCTAGCTAATTGAAGCCTTTTGGACTCAATGTAAGCCTCTATTTTTCTCCAAAGGGCTTATGATTTTTTTTTGGCCTTAGCCCTTGAAAGGAAATTTTTTGTTTGGTTCTATGCTTGGGAGATAGAATAACAAACTCAAACACTCTCATTTAAGGACAAAACCTTAGAGATCTCAACCTCAAGTATGCAAAGGAGAAAGAGATCTTGCAATAGGGCTGTCCTAGGGGCTGATTGTAAACTAATGAGGGGTTCACCACCAAGCTAGGGCTTGGAAAGACAAATGCAATGCAAGATGTAATACTTAACCCTAATATGATGCAATATTTCACTAAATGACCTAAAAATGCATGTAAAACATAATAGAAAGCTGCAAGATAAAATGTGTGCACTTGGAAACCTGAAGGAGATTGAATGAAGCTCTGAAATGCTGAAAACTCTGATTTTAATGTTGACTGGGACTCATACGCTAGATTGGGCGATTTAGTCCCAGATCTGGGATTTTGTGCAGAAATAGGAATCTGGCAAATGGGTGTCTGAAACTACAAAAACCTGAAAAATGACCTACACAGGGACTCATACGCCAGAATTGGCTTATCAGTCCAGTTAGGGTTTTTTGAAGCTTCAAAGTTTGAATTTGCTCTTCAATATCTGCTCTGTCCTTCCCAATTGATTTCCGGATTTGAAACCCTGATTTGCAACTTGTAGAAGTCTTCCAAGTATCTCCAATGCAAGGTGACAACTTTGACAACTTTGAGCACTTTGACAACTTTCTCCAAACTTGCTCTTCAATTTGTCTTCAACCTAAACGTGCAAATCACACACTAAAGAGAGGGAAAAATGTTGTTTTGTTAGTGGAAAGGCGTTTGCCTTGGTCAATCCCTATTTTGGTAATCAAACCTTGAAATGAAATGAAATAGGAATGGAGAATGATGAATGAACAAAATATGATGTTGCAAGTCACCAAACCCTAGCAATAAGAGGCTGCAAACATGTATGAGATGGCTCCAATGGATGTAGACCTTGACTCTTGCTTGAATGTGATAGATCTTGAGTTGAATGCTAGCTTGAATCATGAAACCCTACATCACAATTGTTAGCTCAAAAACAAACATGATGCATGAAGACTTTGACATGATGCTTGATGCTTGAATAATGCTCTAAAATGCTTGATAATCTGCCCTTGAAGACACTTGAATGCTTTTGTGAACTCAAACTTGCTATTATGAATGCTCTCACAAAAGTCTTAGGTGAAAATGAGTGAAAGAACCTTGTATTTATACATAATTATGCCAAATTTCTCGAAATTACAACACTACAAGCCGACATCAGATCTAGGAGGATAAAATCCCGCCAAGAATTTGAATTAATTTTAATTTTGGGCCACACGGGACTCTATGAGTCCCATTAGGCATAATTTATGGGACCAATTTCAAAATGCTTAGAAAGGTGTAAAATCCAAATCGAGACCCAAAACCCTAGGTGGGATTCATACACCCAAGGTGGTGTATGAGTCCCAGATCACTAAATTTGGGCCACACAACCTAAAAACACCTTAATTATGATTGGATGTTGATTTGAGTCGGGATTATCCTCAAAAATATGCATTAAATGAGGCTTGTGGATGCAAAATAAGGCCAATTAAGGCATAAAGAAGCCCAATTATTTATGAAAACCCTAGGAAAGTGTGAAAGTGTGTTACAACACTTTACAACACCCTAAATAAGGTATGATTAAGTTTATTTAATTCACAAGGGCCCAAAACCTAATGTGAGTGTGTTAAACACATTACAACACTAAGTCAAGGCATCATTAAGCTCAATTTTACAAGGAGGGCCCAAACAAGTGTGAAAGTGTCACCGATGACATTTTTCGACACTACATCTCTCAACAATGAAGATGGGGTTTTCAAAATAGTTTTGATACCATGTGAAAATCACCAAGAAGCTTTACAAAATCAAAAGCACTTTACAAAGATCTTGTTTTATGGGAAAGAGTTGCGTTGAAACTAAAGACAAACACAATAAGTCATCATGTGAATCATCGAGTGTGCAGACTAAGCAAACAACCATTTGCTATTATAACAATTTACCTACCTAAGTAAACAATTCTAGAAGATGCATTTCTACGTAAGAGATGACACCTACACTAGTAGAACCTAAGCAAGCTTATCTTAAGTGCATAGTAGGATGATAAAATAAACTAATGCATAAATATGATGCACTAACACTCGCCAAAGCACAACTTAGGTAGGTAGTGATGATTGGCAACTAGACCATGTTTGGTATCCATGTCCAAAAAATTCTTTCATAAAATAGAGAAGAAAAAACTCATAGGAAAAAATTCTCCTTTAAAAATGAAAAATAAATGAAAAAAGATGGGTCCCAACAACTAGGTCTAAGACAAGTTGTCAACATGCAAAAAAGGCCTCGTGACATGTGCTTGGGAGTTAAAAGCATCTTTCTAGAAGTTTCAGTACCTTTCTCATGAACTTGATAGTCCAACTTCACTAGAGAACAAAAATAGTCCACTAAAGGACAAAAATAACAACTCCCCAAGAGCCAAAAAAGACAACCAACATCTTACACATCATCATGGATATTTTCTTACACCTCTTACAATGTCATAGGTGCTTATTAGTCTTAATTGTCATAAATTCTCTTCCACTTCATGCCAAGTGTCCAATGATGCCTTTCAATGATTTCTCCTATATTATGCCACTTAGGCACATATTCCAAATTGCTTAGAGAATAATAATTAATCTAAATACCAATTTCATTTGGACATCCAAGTTGGCCCTCCATGATCCTTGGAGATGTACACATAATTAATTGATATTAAACAAATAAACTACAATAGTCTAAAGGGATTGCAAGTTGAACATCACCTTTAGTCCTAACAAAGGTTTTTCTTCCATGTTTCTTCACGCCACTCAATGTTATTGTTTGTCTTGCATTTTGTCATGTCCTCAAATAATTCAAATGATTTTGGAGGGAAATTATAAGTGTTTTTAAACACTGTCCTAAAAGATTAAATAATAATATTTATAATAATATTATATTATAATAATTATTTAATATTAAAATAAATTTAAGTTTGAATAGAACTTTATATCTGGCCGACCATTTGGAACGACATTCATAATAGCATATATATGAGGGATTCTTTGTTCGTTGATCATCATCACAATTGGGATGATTGTCATGCATCTGTGAAGGAGAAGAAAACCTCCTTAGGACGGTGACAGGGTAGGGACGAAACCCCTTCTCTTCAACTGTGAAGTTACTTCCTGTGATTTGCTAAACTAGACTCTAATCTCATCGCAACTTTGTCATAGACTGAAGCACTCACGTGAGGCTAGCTACTTGGGGGAAGGGAAGGGGAAAAAGTCTTGGAAGGAAGATGATGCCACTGCAAGGGTGTAATGTTCCCTTCTCATCAGTAACCACTTCAGTTGCTCTTCAGCCTATTTCGGAGGCCCGTAGGCTTGTTGAGGAAAATTAGGGTTTCCTTTATTGGAGGTTTTCATGGTATTTCTCAGAATTTACTATTTATAGTAAATTCTATTCTTGGCAATATCTCAATTATCAGTTCTTCAGTTAAGTCCTTCAGTTGGAGCAATAAGGTGTTTTTCAGTCTGACTTAAAAACATTATTTGTTGAGTGTTTGAATATAAGGCATTAATGTTCTAATTTTCAGTTGACCCCTTGGCCTAGTGCATCAAATTAAGTTGTGTTGAAAAGTGGTACTTGAGGGTGGGCGCTTCATGAAGGAGTATCATTTATATTTTTTATAAAAATATAATGCCTTGTATGTGGGATGCCATAAGGAGGAAATGAAGTGTTTTTTTTAATATTGATATTTCACAAATGGTAAAAGGGGCGTCCCTCTTTCTTTGGGAGTTACTGAATTTGTAAAGTCACATCCTTTTCTTTAAAAGAAGAGTTTGCTCCAACATTTGATCATCTCATGTTTATGCCAAACTAATGCTGTTGAAATGACTGCTCATTTTGCACTTCGAGGAATGCTGACCTCCTAGTATCAAGTCAATTTCGTGTTTGCAAGATAACACCTAATTGATTCCAAGCTGCTTCTCAAATCAGACTAGCAGATAGAGCTTCAAAGTGATGAATTTGGTGTGTTTTTCCAGATTTCCAGTTGTTGATATCTACACAGCTGAAAGTCGATTTTACTCACAGCTTCATGTATGATTTTAAGTTTGTTAGGGCAGTCAATAATATCATTGCTAAGGTCAGGGCGAGCCTCCCTAGCAATTTTCAGATTTTATTTTGGTGTGTGTGATTTTCTCTTGCAAAATCGCCCTTGCTAAGGACCGTACCATTCTAGGAGCATTGGGAATTGTGCAAGTAAATTATTACTTGCTTTTTGAAGCTGTTTCTTCATCAGAATATGGGTGCCTATCCTCCAAAGGTCCATTGTATTTGGTTTCACTCAATTCGGAGGTAAATTGCTAAAGATATAAGCTTTTCATTGATTCACAGGTTGCTGATTTACAGTTTCAATTTGCTGATTTTAATTATCAGACTTCAAAGAGATCAGATTTTAGCCTCTTTTCCAATGTTTAAGAGCTTTCTAGTTTGAGATAATCATTCTTCACATTGTGGCTTTGCCTATCATTGTAATACTCGTAAATTGCAGATTATTTGATTGTAAGGTTGTGAATTAGTAGTACTAATCCAATCATATGTTATTGCTGCATTTACTTGTAATTTCTCAAGCAAACATTAAGTACCTCTGGATGGTTTATCGCCAGTGTGGAGAATAAACTTGTATCTCTTATCTTACCCACTGAAAAGTGGAGAATTCCCACTCTTGAGTGGATGCCTGCCACAACAGATGAATTGTTATTTGTCTAAGTTATCGGGTTCTTCTATTTTACCCCCGGTTCTGGTCCTGGTTCGCTCCTGGTTCGGGTACTGGTTTGGTTAGCCTGTGGGTTCGACCAGGGTCCTTCATTTTTGGGTCTGGTTCGCCCAGGCAGAACCAAAGAGAACCCGGGCAGAACCCAAACAGAACCCAGGCGAACCAAGACAGAACCCACATGCCTAGGCATCCAAAAAGTGGTTTTTTGAGCATTTTTTTCCAGTTTGATAGATATTCTATTTAATCAAACTTAACACAAGACAGAGGTAGATTGATTGACATAGCTAAGAACATGTATATATATCATTGGCAAGCAAAACTAGATTATTTCTGGCCCCATATAAGACTGGTTTTTGCAATATACTATGCTCAGAAATTAATATCAGATTACAACCAACTCATGAATTGTTTTAGAACTTAATGACAATATGTTTTCAATAGAATGGACTATAGCAATAGGGCCTATGCTTATACACTGGCTATTCAATCTGTTACAAAGTATTTCCTGATGCTCCTTTACAAGCTTACATTAAACTCAGTTGCTTCAGAAAATAGAAGCAACTCAGATTATTTCTCCAGCCATCAGAAATCAGACATCTGAGAGAACGACCAGACCTGGTATCATCATGCCATGCTGGAAAAGGTGAACAACAGCAACAAAATTCAAGTTTATATGAATGTTTTAAATGACATTCAAGTTTATGGTGGTTTTGTTGTTTATATGATGTTATGTGATATTCTAATCCTAATTCATGCTTCTAGGCTGCATATATATATATATATATTGTTACATGTTTTTTGTACTAACGAACCCAAAACGAACCGAACCGAACCCACCCCCCAAAAAATTTAGCTGAACTGAACCCCCGAACCGGAACCGGAACCGGTAACTTAGTTATTTGTAATTTCTCTCATGGCTGGTTATCCGCTTATTTCCTTTCAATTCAGTATTTAGCACTCCACCATATGTTAGCACCATAGCAACAAAAATCTTTTGGGGAATAAATCGGCAAACCAAAAGTATAAGATTTTTTGAAAAAATCGGGAAAAAATCGTGAAAAAATTGGGAAAAAATCGGATTTAAAAAAAACGTAAAAAATTATAGAACAAGAGATAAAAACTATTTTTTTAAAAAATCGAAAGGCATTTCTATAGCATAGAGATATAGAGAGCAAATAAAATAAAGAGTTTAACTAATGAAATGTAGAAAATAGATTTTTGTAGTTTATATTCATATCGCTGATTACATTCATTGCATTGCACATCTTTCAAACTCAAAGCATTACTTCACATTGCATAACGAATAACTAGATGCTGATAGATGACAAAATTTCAATTACGATATAGCTTTTACAAAGTCAACCTAAGCAGTTATGCAATTACTTCACATTGCATAACTAATAACTAGGAGCAGCTGCCAATTGCTTTAGCTTGTCATGGCATTCCATGAGACCACATTTCTTTGAGGCATTTTTTCAAACAGTTCACTGCCTTGTCTATGCTATGACATTTTTCATACATGTCTACCAAAGCATTTTATCAAACAGTTCACTGCCTTCCTGCTATGGCTAAAAGCCTAAAACAGGTGCTTTTGAACAAGCTATGGATGCTTGGAAAAAATCTATAAAGCATAATAGTAAGCAATAGCATAGACAAGGCAGTGAACTTTTTGAAAAAATGCCTCAAAGAAATGTGGTCTCATGGTGATGGAATGCCATGACAAGCCATATACAAGGCCGTGAACTGTTTGAAAAGATGCCTCAAAGAAATTTGGTCTCATGGTGATGGAATGCCATGATGAATGCCTATGGTGATGGATTGTCAAGGCATTCCATCACCATGAGAACATATTTCTTTGCGGCATCTTTTCAAACAGTTCACTGCCTTGTCTATGCTATGACATTTTTCATACATGTCTACCAAAGCATTTTATCAAACAGTTCACTGCCTTGTTGCTATGGCTAGATGCCTAAAACAAGTGCTTTCAAACAAGCTATGGATGCTTGGAAAAAATCTATCAAAGCATAATAGTAAGCAATAGCATAGACAAGGCAGTGAACTGCTTGAAAAATTGCCTCAAAGAAATGTGGTCTCATGGTGATGGAATGCCATGACGAATGCCTATGGCTATGGATTGTCATGGCATTCCATCACCATGAGACCACATTTCTTTGAGGCCTTTTTTCAAATAGTTCACTGCTTTGGAATGCCATGACAAGCCATATACAAGGCAGTGAACTGTTTGAAAAGATGCCTCAAAGAAATGTGGTCTCATGGTGATGGAATGCCATGATGAATGCCTATGGTGATGGATTGTCAAGGAATTCCATCACCATGAGAACATATTTCTTTGAGGCATCTTTTCAAATAGTTCACTGCCTTGTCTATGGTACGACATTTTTCATACATATCTACCAGAGCATTTTATCAAACAGTTCACTGCCTTGCTGCTATGGCTAGATGCCTAAAACAAGTGCTTTCAAACAAGCTATGGATGCTTGGAAAAAATCTATCAAAGCATAATAGTAAGCAATAGCATAGACAAGGTAGTGAACTGCTTGAAAAAATGCCTCGAAGAAATGTAGTCTCATGGTGATGGAGTGCCATGACGAATGCCTATGGCTATGGATTGTCATGGCATTCCATCACCATGAGACCACATTTCTTTGAGGCATTTTTTCAAATAGTTCACTGCTTTGGAATGCCATGACAAGCCATATACAAGGCAGTGAACTGTTTGAAAAGATGCCTCAAAGAAATGTGGTCTCATGGTGATGGAATGCCATGATGAATGCCTATGGTGATGGATTGTCAAGGAATTCCATCACCATGAGAACATATTTCTTTGAGGCATCTTTTCAAATAGTTCACTGCCTTGTCTATGGTACGACATTTTTCATACATATCTACCAGAGCATTTTATCAAACAGTTCATTGCCTTGCTGCTATGGCTAGAAGCCTAAAACAGTTGCTTTCGAACAAGCTATGGATGCTTGGAATTTTTTTGTCAAAGCATAATAGTAAGTAGTAGCATAGACAAGGCAGTGAATTGTTTGAAAAAATGCCTCAAAGAAATGTGGTTTCATGGTGATGGAAGGCCATGACAAGCCATTGAACTGTTTCAAAAAATGCCTCAAAGAAATGCGGTCTCATGGTTATGGAATGCCATGACAATCATCACCATGAGACCGCATTTCTTTGAGGCATTTTTTTGAACAATTCACTGCCTTGTCTATGCTACCACATTTTTCATACATGTCTACCAAAGCATTTTGTCAAACAGTTCACTGCCTTGCTGCTATGGCTAAAAGCCTAAAACAAGTGCTTTCAAACAAGCTATGGATGCTTGGAAAAAATCTATCAAAGCATAATAGTAAGCAATAGCATAGACAAGGCAGTGAACTGCTTGAAAAAATGCCTCGAAGAAATGTGGTCTCATGGTGATGGAATGCCATGACGAATGCCTATGGCTATGGATTGTCATGGCATTCCATCACCATGAGACCACATTTCTTTGAGGCATTTTTTCAAATAGTTCACTGCTTTGTCTATGCTACGACATTTTTCATACATGTCTACCAAAGCATTTTATCAAACAGTTCACTGCCTTGCTGCTGTGGCTAAAAGCCTAAAACAGGTGCTTTCGAACAAGCTATGGATGCTTGGAAAAAATCTATCAAAGCATAATAGTAAGCAACAAGCTATGGTCTCATTTTTTTTTTTTTTTCGCATGAAAATCAGCACGATTTTATTCGCGATTTTTTGCAGGTTTTAAATGTAGTTTTTGCTGATTTTGCAGTTTTAAATGGGAAAATATCGTTGACCAAAAAGTCAAAGATTTTTTCAAAAAATCGGGGAAAAAATCGTCCAACCTGCAAATTTTTTTAAAATTGGGATTAATCGGGTTTTTTTGCAGATTTCTGTTACTATGGTTAGCACTTCGCCTTCTAAAGGATCTTGTGTGCACATTCTTGGTGTTGAGTTTAGATTCTATCTCTTTCAGTTGTAACTATTTCAATTATTGAATCAGTAGATCCTAGGGATCCTCTGACCGTATGCCCGCCCCTCCTCCTTAAGTGGTTTTAGGGCTCATTCTTGGTTAGAGTTCTTTTTGCAACGTTTTGGTTTTAAGCTAACCTTTATGGGTGCGTGGTTACATTGTAATTGCTATTGAAAATCAATTTTTTCTGATAGAGTATATTTCAAAGGGTGACAACTGGCATATCCAATCGCTCTAATCGACCCTTGCCTTCATTGTTCACTCAATCGCACCTACACATCTAACAACCGAAGTGCAGCTCGACTCCCTCGCACATTATCATGCCCCTTATTGGTGATCTGAGCACTAATTGGCACCTCACTATTGCGACGCCAACTCTGTGAGTCATATCCTTCAGTTTGGTGTACGAATCTTGTTTTCTATGTAAACAGTTACTTTGTGATTGATCTCGGATTGGTGATTGCTTATAATCCTGTGACTCATTATTGTATGTGTAGAACATTATATCCCAACATTGCAAAATTCCATGAGCATGTTTGTTGCTACTGTCAGTGGATTCATTGCTATTTGATACAATTTGAAACATGTAATTGTTGAACTGAGCATTTGGTGAACTATAATGTATTGTTGTGTATAACTGAGGTCCTAAATTAGCTATTACTGTGCTATGTCATTCTGTACTGATTGGAATAAATCGAAGTTGTGGACATCCTATCTTTTGCTGTTGTAATTTTAGTTGGGTGTCTTATAGTGGTTTCAGAGCCACAATCTTGCCAGCCTATGGACAATTGTGTATGCAGTTTAGCCAAAGAGACCTGAGAGCCATAGAAAGAGAGAGGAAGAAGATTGAAGCAGCCACTCAAAAAAGTGACACTAGGATAGGAGGCAGAGGTAAGAAGAAGATGACAGATCAAAATGTTGAGATTGAAGCATTTTTGCAAAAGCAAGAACAAATGAACCAAACACTGATGCAAATGATGCAAACCCTCACCAATGCAGTCACCAACAACAAATTAGTATCTAACAATGTTGATGAGGGCAATTCAAAACGGTCTGGAGCTGGAAATCCAAGCAGAACTTCAAGTGGATCAACTCTTAGACCCTCCCAACCCACTTTCTTGCCTAGGACAGAGGCACCACAAGGAGAAGGACAAAATCAGCCTGATTTTGATACTATTTTGGAGGATTACATGAAGCTTGATGCCATCACTTGAAGGGAGATCCCCTTTGATCAATACAATAATGCTATATCAAGGAATGGATCGAGAAACAAAGGAAGGCAACACATGCAGGGATCCAATAGAGACCTTTAGCACAAAGTAAGTAAACTGCCATTTCCTTATTTGTTGGTTCGCGGAAAGTTACTGCACGTGCATGGGTTCAAAAGCTAGATACATACTTTTCACTTAGCCCTATGACCGAAGATGAAGCAGTCAAGTTTGCCATTCTATATTTGGATGGTGTAGCTCATGAATGGTGGCATCATGGCATCGTGACACAAGGGCTTAACCTTGTTACTACAGATGTTGATATTACACAAAAGCTCATAGAAAGGTTTGACAGAAGAGATCTGGAGGTTCACTTCAGAGAATTGACACAGTTAAGGCAACATGTGACAGTGGATGATTATGTCACAAAATTTCAAAGGCTTGTTGTTATGGTTCTGGATGTGACTGATAGGAGACTTATGTTCTTGTTCATTGAAGGGCTATTAGAGTCTTTTCATGGTTTAGTGAGGGCTTTAGAGCCAACGTCATTGGAGGAGTCTTGTTCATTGAAGGGCTATTAGAGTCTTTCCGTGGTTTAGTGAGGGCTTTAGAGCCAACGTCATTGGAGGAGGCTATTCGAAGAGCCTTAAGTTTTGAGGATTCCACCATGAAGAATAAACTTATGCTTAAGAATGCACCAACAGGGCAGCCAAAGAAGCCACCTCACGAGATTATTCCTCAATCAACAAATCCACCACTAAGGTCTAGTGGGATGGACGTATCTAAGAATGAGCTCCGAAGGAAAGGGTTATGTTTCGCTTGTAAGGAGCCTTGGGTACTGGGTCATAGGTGTTTGGGGAAAGGACACATCTGTATTGAGGTAGTCTCTGATGATGACACTAAGGGGGGAGAAGGTGAACTTGCGGGCTTTACTGATGAGGATGTACATGTGGAGTCTTTGGTGGGAGGACGTTCGGGGGGCACTCTTGCAACACTTTCAAGAGCACCTAGGTATCACTCTCTCCGCATTAGAGGAGACTTACAAGGGCAAAAGGTAATAGTATTAATAGATAGTGGGGCCACTCATAATTTCATCGACGAGGGGCTAATGGCCAAGATGGGTCTAAGGACTGAAGACTTTGAGGGGTTTGATGTATCAGTTGTAGGAGGCTACACTCTTCCATGCAACCACCGGATTCAGCAATTGGAGTTGGTCTTAGGGGGACACCGGATGCAAGATGATTTCTATGTGGTGGTCATCGGTGAATCTGATTTGGTTTTGGGAGTGCAATGGTTGCACTTGCTTGGGGAGTACACAACAAACAACCAAACCAGGGAGTTGAAGTTCAAGTCTAACGGGAAAGAGGTTGTTCTTCAAGGTCTCTCCAAGGCAGGCCCTAAGGAAGTTTCAGCCAAGAAGATGGAAAGGTCTTTGGAAGGAGTAGAGATTTACGAGCATCCAAACCCGAAGTTGCTTGAGGGCAAGCAACAGTCGGGCGGGGAGGATTGTCATGTCCCCAAATAATTCGAATTGATTTTGGAGGGAAATTATAAAAGTGTTTTTAAACACTATCCTAAAAGATTAAATAATAATATTTAAAATAATATTATAATAATAATTAATTAATATTCAAATAAATTTAAATTTAAATAGAACTTTATCTCTGGCTGACCATTTGGAACGACATTCATAATAGTGTATATCTGAGGGAGTCTTTGTTCGTTGATCATCATCATGGTTGGGACGATCATCATGAATCTCTAAAGGAGACAAAAACCTCCTCAGGACGATGACAAGGTAGGGACAAAACCCCCTCTCTACAACTGTGAAGTTACGTCCTGTGATCTGCCAAACTAGACTCTAATCTCATCGCAACTTTGTCAGAGACTGAAGCGCTCACACGAGGTTAGTTGCTTGGGTGAAGGGAAGCGGCAGAAGTCTTGGAAGGAAGATGGTGCCACTGCAAGGGCAACGGCTGGCATATCCAATCGCTCCAATCGACCCCTGCCTTCATTGTTCACTCAATTGCACCTACACATCTAACAACTGAAGTGCAGCCTGACTCCCTCCTTGCACATTATCACTCCCCTTACTGGCGATCTGAGCACGAATCGGCACCTCACTATTGTGACACCAGCTCTTTGAGTCATATCCTTCAGTTTGGTGTGCGGATCTTGTTCGCTATTAAATAGTTACTCTCTGATCAATCTCGGATTGTTGATTGCTTATAATCCTGAGACTCATTATTGTATGTGAAGAACATTATATCTGAACATTGCAAAATTCCGTGAGTATGTTTGTTGCTACTGTTAGTGGATTCATTGCTATTTGATACAAATCTGAAACCTGTAATTGTTGAACTGAGCATTTGGTGAACTATAATGTATTGCTGTGTATAACTGAGGTCCTGAATTAGCTATTACTGTGCTTTGTAATATTCTGTACTGATTGGAATAAACTGAAAGTTGTGGACATCCTATCTTTTGCTGCTGTGTGCAATTTTAATTGGGTGTCTTACACATTTCTTTATATGGCAACAAATTAAAAGCATTTTCAATGGAATCAAAATCAAACTTGGTAAGGACTTGATCACTTACGGTACAAATTTCCCTCTTTTTAGGTTCATTATGTTTAGTGTAGGTGATCACAAATACTTGCCTTTGAGTGGAGCTGGGAAAATATGTGGCTTTGATGAGCCCACAATCTTACAACTCCTTGGCAATTTTGCTGTTGCTTTTGGTCTTGTCCTCCAAATCAACCTCATCAATGTTCATCAGCGCTAGCTTAGTGCCCTTGACCTTTGAATATTCATACACCAATAGTGCAGGAGCATCTATGACTTAAAGGTGATATTCCATGATAAACCCTTGGAGTCAAATTTGTCCAATTTTGGTGACTTGAATCAATGAGATATCACTCCTTTTTGCTGAAAAATCACTCAAACCCTAGCTGTTACACAATCTGCAGTCCAGGTGCATTTGAAACCCTAGGGTATGAGGAAAATATGAAACATACTTGTTGATGCTGAATATACACCACGAACCCTGGGAAACTGCTGAAAATCTGCTGTTTACTATGCTTTGATGACTGAAACCTTGCCAAAGCTGTTGTAGAGAGCATTAATTTTGAAGATGTTCTTATGTGTCTGAAAGTAACAAATTGCTGTTGGCACTTGAAAACCTGCTATTATCTTTTGTGATGGTAGCCAAACACAGGTAAACCAGCTCTAAGCTCCAAAGGTGCCTCCAAAAGTAATAGTGGCCCAATCTCTACCCAACAGCAGGAGAAGAATAACTTGTCAAAATACTAAAGTGATGGAAGGTGAAAATGAACCATGAAACAGTTAGCTATTTTTGTCTTTAAACCAGCTTTTTATTTTCCCTCCTTCAATCATGTGCTAATGATACAATGCCCTTTTGGTTTGGACACTGTTTTTGACAATCCTTTAATAGTCATATGCTGAAGTATTCTTTACTCCTTTTTAGTGTTCAAAAATTCTTTTCAGTACTGTTATGATACATGCTCTGCATGCCTTCCCCTTCTTTTTGACATCTAAACTTTTGTTCAAAAACCTGTAAGGTGTACACTGCACATGGAATAGACACTCTTTTTGTTTTTTAACTTTTGGGCAAAATGAATTCTGGCACATGCTGGGATCTTTTTGGGACTTTTTCCCTGTGTTTTCAACTTTGGAAAAAAATCATCATGCCACATACTTGGTCCCTTTTTTGTCACTTATTGATGTTTTGAAAAATTTGACTAAAATGCATTATGGCATGCTCCATTGGGTCATTTGGACACTTTTTTGTGCTTCGCAAAATATGGCCAATATCTTTTATAACATACTCCATTGGATCATTTGGACACTTTTTTGTGTTATGCAAAATTCAGCCATTATCTTTTATGGCATACTTCGAGGACCTTTTTGGTCAATTTTCACTTTGACAACATTTTGACTCACTAACCCTTATGGTGCACTCCACGAGGATATTTGGCCATCTTGACTTTAAAACAATTTTGTCCCTCCTTATCCTGTGGTGTGCTTCAAAACGCTGGATGTTCCATTTCATGCCTTAGTCAATTCTGGTTTCCTCTCTCACATCCAATCTATGATTTTCACCTTTTCTGATGGTTGGAAAGCTTCTCTGGTCGGATATGCAAAGACATGGATTAGAATTTGTCATTTGAAAGTAATATATTTATGGCCAGACAAAGATTTCAACAATTTATGATACAAGTAATGACTTTCATTGACTCAAGAACAGACACTATATGAATTAACTTGTATGGGTACAGAAATGTCTTTGGTGGAGCCTTTCTTGCAATAAATCATTCATCTTTGATTTGAGTTTGTTCTGCTAGATGGTGGTTCTTTAAAGGTATACAATCTCTTGCAAATATTCTTAGAGATGGTTCTCTCTTTTCTTGGGAAGATATCAAGAGGTCTTTTATGCTTCTAGATTCACATGAAAGAAATAATATTTTGGTGGTTAATTCCCTCCAAAGGCTTTCCATGCATGCCACTCTCTCCTTAAATACTGAGATTTGGGATAATGTGAAGTGGGGGGAGGGCTCCCCCTTGCCTGAAATCTCTAACAGAATTTTGTATAATAAGTTGTCTCTCTCCTAGGAGGTTTTTGACTCTTTGAACAGTAAGTGGGGCCATGTTGATTCCCTTAAGCTTTTGGGAATACATTTGACCATATTTGGTCATCTTGTATTGAGCCAAAGAAGTCTTGTTTTAGGTTGTTATTTTTACATCAGAAGCTTGCTGTGGGCACCACTTTGTCTTCTTGTGGGTTTAGTTTAGGCCCCTATTCTTGGTGCAATGTGGATGAGAGCTGTTTCCATCTTTTACTTGATTGTAAGTTTGCTAGAAGAAAAATTGAGATCTGTTTTTTGGGGGGTGGGCCTTGTTTTCTGATAAAAACTCCATTCCTGGCTTGATATTTTGTTTGGACCCATTGATATTTTATAGGAACTCATGGCTTGCGTCTACCGAAGTTTTATGGAAATCAAGGAACAAATGAGATCTTTCAGGGAGAAAGGAGGTAACTTACGAACTTCTGTCATTAGGTCACTTTTCCCTTTGTTGCTTTGCAGGTTACGTTGATGCTGAAAGTGCCAAAGGAATACTTTTACAAGTTTTGTGCACAGGGATCTTTCAGTGTTCACAAGGATGATATTGGACAATTTGCTCTGAACGAGGGTCATAATGCTAGAGGCCAACTGGCTGCTGGTGCTTCTACTGCTTCAGAAAACCAGAAGGCTAGGACAGATGATAAGACTGCCAAAGAATTTGAGACCCTGATTGTTATTCTTGTGGATGCCAGCTTGGATAATGCTTTGGATCAGCTTACTGTTGCTGATGTCACTCTTAAAGCTTGGGAGGATAGGCTGATTGATGTATTTGTGGATCATAAGGTCAAGACTTACCTGGCTGAGGGTGAGATTTTGGTGGACTATTCTTGGTTTGAGAGGTTGCTTCGCAGCCATACTGATGATATTCTGAAAAACGTTTTACAAAAAATTGGTAAAGAGTATTGGATCTAATTAGCTTAAGACCTGTTAATTTTCTTCGAAGGATCTCTAAGTTGTGTTAAGCTGTAGTTTTGTTAGTACAGTGGCTGACAGTTTGGAGCCCTTGACTCTTAATTTTGTCCCCAGCTTTGGTACTTTCCCGGGTCTTTCATGCTTTGATGTAATGTCTTCTATTTTGTACTGCCCTTTGGGCTTATATATTTTTGTAAATTTGGTTAACTTTCAGTAATAGAATTTTTTTGTTCCTAATCTGCTCGTGAGCTTTGTGGGAAAACTAGTGATTTTAGATTTTTTACTTTTTGCATAATATAATGCTATGGTGCTCAAGGAAATAGAAACTCTTACATAGGAAGAAGAGGATATTGTGTGCTCTCAATTGCCTTCAAATTTAATTATTATATTTAATTTTTTTATTAAAAAATTTGAATATTAATTTAATAATATTTTTACAGTTTTTTAATATATAAATAAAAGTAGACATAAAGATAAGATGGCTAATTAAAATTCCCTCTGCTGAAGTCGTGCCATCCCCAAAACTCAGAAAAACACTGGCATTTAGTAAAAATTATTTGCCTAATTATTTCTTTATTTGTGAACTAGCTGTTAAAAATTAGTCATTAAAAGCTAGTTAATTATTTAGGTATAACCATATAAGGAGTTAATTATTTCATTATTTCATTTTTTAATTTTATATTTTAATTCTATCCCTCAGGCTGCGGGTATATTAATTAATAAAATAGAATAAATTATCAGTTAATTGCTCCGATTGGTAAATTAGATATTTATTCCTGTGTTTGAGCAGGATGGGCATACACGAGTGGCTTAAGCTCAGGCTCTTAGCCCTATTTAATTTGTTATGATCAACTATCTTAAGTTTCTTAACAGCTTCCCGGAATCACCATTTCTAGAAAATCCCTTCCGTAGTAATGATCTCAGCAACTTGAATGCAAATATGGTGTTGTCCCATTAGAGTGTTCCTCCAATGCTGAATCTTCTATTTTATTCGGTCAAATGCAAGGTGAGTGGTCCTTAGTTTGTGACTTAGCTATATATGTTCTATCCAGTGTTACAAGACAGGCCTAGTACCTGTTAGATCTCCTGGTTCCAAGTCAGAGAATGAGGCCTTGTGGCTTGTTTTGCCAGACTTGGCAAGTGTAGGCCATTTTTTTCAAAAATTCATGTATTTGTAATCATGCTTTACTAAAATTGCCGAGTGTGTGTTAGGCTTTTGCCAAGTTTTTGTGCCAACTCAAAGTTTGATAACCAGGGTTCTGCCACAAGATATGTTGCAGGCTCAGGCTTGGCTTTCATATTTGGGTTCTGTGGTTCACTGACTTTTTTCCTGTGTTCAGTAAAGCTGGATTTGTCTAACATGTATATATTGACTTGACAAATGGAATTCAATTACTTTGGATTTAATTGGAAAAAGTCTGGAAAAAACACTGCATTTCCATCTGGCACAGCCCAAAATAATTTTTATTTTTTGCCTTTTTTAACTAGTTGAAGGTTAGTGCCGTTGTTGCATTCCCTGTTGCCATACCGGCTAGTTCAAGGGATGGAGACCCTGCTACCAAGTCCAAATTAAGGCCAAAGAGGGCCTTCATGACTGTCACATGCCATTTTTCATAATTTTACTGCTTTTAAATTTTAAGTTTTAAGTTTTTAACCAAGTTCCAAATTCTTCAAAAGAATAGCTAAATGCATTTTTAGGATTAGTGTTTTATTTATTTGCTAGTTGAAAAAAAAAGAACATATTTGTGGAACCTTGTTGGATCTCCCCAAGTTTGCCCCTGGTTTGCCTTGGGTGCAGCCTGGGTACTTCTAAGATGTACCTAGGCTGAATGGCTAGGTCAGGGTCAAACTATATATATATTGACTTGACAAATGGAATTCAACTATTTGGGTTTTAATTGGAAAAACCTTTGGGAAAAAACACTTTTCGATCTGGCACAGCCCAAATTTTAATTTATTTATTGCCTTTTTAAACCAGAGGGGGTCTGGGGATGGCAGCCCCAGTGGGTTGGAAGGTTGATTAGTGACCTTGTTGCATTCCCTGTTGCCATACATGGTGGGTCAAGGGGTTGAGCCCTTGTTACCAAGCCCAAATTAAGGCCACAGGAGCCTTCATGACTGTCAAATGTCATTTTTCATAATTTTACTGCTTACAAGTTTAACCCAGTTCCAAGTTCTTCAAAAAAATACATAAATTAGGGTCGGTTTTTTTTTAAATGCATATTTGGAACCTTGTGGAATCTCCCGAAGTTTACCCCTGGTTCGCCTTGGGTGCACCCCAAGTACTACTAAGACATACCTAGGCCAAATGGCTAGGTTGGAGCCAGACCTTGGTGAAAAAATAATTGATATTCATAATTACTTATTTACAAGAGGAGACGAAAGCTCCTTATATAGAAAATTACAAGACGATGTTTCTAAAAAGAAACCATCGTAAACTAAAGCAAACTAAAACATAAATTAGAAAGATGCTATAAATCAACTAAAGCGTAACTAAAGTTACTAAAAACTAACTAGAGCTAAGATGACCATTCATATTACATGTAATATTTTAATACCCTCCCTTAATGGTCATAATACAAACAAAAAACTAAGTCTACCCAAAGTCTTCTGGAAACATATCATCGGTGATTGATAACTGGAGAAGCATAATCACCTCGCGATTACCGATCCTTTCCCATAGAACAACCAAATCTAGACGACACTCAAAAACTGAGTATTTTTTGCTTCCAGGTAGTAGAACTCTTTCCATTGAACCTTTGCGTACTTTCCAACATGACGTTGGACAAAGCAGCCATCCCTCCCGTTTTCCAAGAACCCGAAAAGGGAAGTAAAGTCTGTGATCAGCTGGCATAAACTCTAGACATCAGCTGGCACAACACTCATGAACTGTAAGATTTTTCAGAAAAACCTTCAAAAATTCTGAAAAAGTAAAGATTTTTTCTGAAAAAAGTTTTCAAAAAACTGCAAAATTTTTATAGAAATTTTTTCAAAAACTCTTGTAGCAAATTTTTTCAGGAATTTTTTTGAAAAACTCTTTGCAGAATTTTTATTTGTCCCAAAAAAATCTGTCAAAAACTGGTTCAAAAACTTAACCCTTCAAGTTGCCATAAAATCACGATTTTTTACAAAATCGCCCAGAAAAACAAAGGACCCGTCACAAATTTTTCTTAAATCTGCCAAAAGCCACAAAACCCTAGCTGAGAAAAACTTTGTAGAAAACTCCTCAAAAATTCCAGCAAACCCTAGCCACCACAAAACTTCAAAAAATCGTATCAAAAAACACCCAAGTTGAGATTTCAAAAAACACCCAGGTTGTGGGTAGGAGAAAACCATCAGAAATCTGTCACAAAACGCCATGAAAATTATGCCACAACTCCTAATTGGTAAAAGTTCGTCTCAAAACAGAACACACCAGAAACCTCCGAAAAAACGTGATTTAAAAATGCATCTAGAAAAAAAGGACCAGTCACGTGCCAAAAACATCAGTACTGCGCCCAAAAAATGATGAAAACCCATGTGATTCAAGTAGAAAATACGCACGCCCACGAATAGTAAAACGTGCACAGGAAGAAGGGCACCCATGCGAGCAGAAAACACAAAAAAAATGCGATTACATTTACAAATATAGCTGTTGCAAAACAGGAAAAAATCCTCCAAAAAAGAAGCTGCGTTTTTTCTTGAAAAAAATACAGCGCGATTCTCCTTCCACAGATCCACAAAAACTTCTGAAAACCTCGAATTTTTTTTTCTTTGAAACCCTCATAAATTTCTTCACAAAATCTGCAAAAACAATTCTTTGATTTTTTTTATTCTAAAAAATCTTTCTAAAAAATTTCTTTGAAAAAAAATCAGCTAATCAGGTTCGAGCTTGAGTTCTGATACCATGAAAAGATAATTGATATTCACAATTACTTATTTACAAGAGGAGATGAAAGCTCCTTATATAGAAAATTACAAGACGATGTTTCTAAAAAGAAACCATTGTAAACTAAAGCAAACTAAAACAGAAATTAGAAAGATGCTAAATCAACTAAAACGTAATTAAAGTTAGTAAAAACTAACTAGAGCTAAGATGACCATTAATATTACATTTAATATTTTAATACTTGGCTGAACCTAAACTATGGCTAGACCCTGGCCAAACTAAGGCTGGACTGAGATTGGAATCAGAATCCAATGGTCCTGACTAGTTTGGATTCATCCAGGGTTGTCAAACCCGGTTACGTAGACCACAAGAGCACTTAATACTAGACCTGACTCTTTGATTTAGGCTCCACGATATATTTGGACAACTTGAGCTCCACCTTGATCATGTTTTGTGGACTGAAAGCTGTCATAACATCTTGCTGCTGCAAAATTCTGGCAACTTTATTGGAAACCGCTTGAACCTAAGACAGAAAAGGTTGTGGTGAGTCTGATGTATTTCCAATATTCTGTCAGTGTACTACCTTTCTGCTGTTCTGATTTTCTCTTACTTTTCTCTTTAACAGGAGGTCTTGCTTTGTGGTGTTGGTTTTCTTAAGTCATGCTCGTCCTATCATACTGGCTGTTCACTGGGTTTTCAAGTCCAATCTTGGGATATTACACGGTATACTGCTGTGTATGTATTCTGTTCTTTTCCATGCTTGCTTTTGCAGTACCTTTCTGCCACTCAGAACTTATCTCACCTTCTCCCGTTTAACAGGAGCTCTTGCTTTTGTGTTGGTGATTTTCTTAATTAATGCTTCTGCTATTATATTGGCCGTTCTCTGTGTTTTCAAGTTCAATCTTTGGATATTATACTGTTGTACATGTATTTTGTTCTTTCTGAAAACTTGCTCTTGCAATATTGATGTGCATTATTTTCAACTATCATAGATGTATCTTTAGCAGGTCATCATGGGACATAAGTATCATGCTGAAGGGTCTGGTAAAATAAATGAATAGCTGAATATCTCTATCTGCATACGGGTTAAATATCCAAGTCTTCTTTGCAGTGGGTTTCCCTTATACATGTTTGTCCTGGACTGCTAGGAGCGGTTGGAGGTTTTCTGAATTCAAATTGATTTTGGAATGTCATGATCTCACGTGTTTTTCCATGCCATTCTCACAGAAGATGAAGGGCTCCTTTCTGAATAAACATGCAACAGGCCAATTCAATTTATTTTCTAGGATAAGATCACAAATCCAATATACCCACCCTTATCTGTTTTCATTCATATTTGTAATGTTTGATTTTAAAATTTCAACCATATAACAAGCTTTTCTTGCAAGGTAGTTTTATATAGCACAACTCAATACATGATATTAGATAACAAAAGTTTCTTCCTGTAGGTACATGAAAGCTGGAATACACTAAGACTAGTTGCTGATAGGAATCAAGACTTTTCAATATAAGTGAGTTAAGTGGCTATTGGGGTCCTTGCATTTTATCTGTAGAAAAGAAATTTGAAGCCTTTCATTGACCTTATACAACCTTTAACTGAACTTAGTAATGGTTAGCTTATTATGTATTAACCTTAAATTTTATATAGTTGCAGAATGGATATTAGCTTTTTGATGCATTATCCTTGTATTTGCTGCACTTTTAATTAGATGGCTGAAGAGTCCTGGATCATCACATCTGAAATGGAAATTTGGAGAACAACATTCAAAGCTATAATGCACAAATATTGGACCCTCAAATAATAATATTTCTCTTAACTTGTGGATAAATAATAACGGATCACTGATAATTAAATATTCAAGGGATGCGAGATCTTTACTATCAACGTTTTGTTACTTTGCACTAAGTTCGTTGAGAACATCACTAGCTTAATGTTGAAAAACAGGTATTTCATCTGTTATAACTGAGTATTGCGACCAAATTTCTAGCGGAAGAGGTTTAATTGCATGCCTCCAGGGGTTTATTATCATGATCTTATCATGAAGTTCATTTTTTTCTATTTTTTACGTTGTTTCTATACATATTGGAAGGATTAATAGAAGACTTCTCTAATCTCATTGGTGATCTTAAAGAATTGGCTACAAATGTTCTGTTCAAACATTTTATTGAAATTGATTTGGATTCAATGTGGTTTTGAGTTGTATAAAAATTAATAAAAGAAAAAGTGTGAGCTTCAAATTTTTTTATTTTGTAATTTTTTTTAATGAATATTTTATAATTCTTGTATTAAAAGATATTTATAACAATTTATTAAATTAAAATGAAAACATGTCCATTTTAATATTTTTAGTGGAAAATGTGATGTTTTTTTCTTTTCCTTTTCCAATTCAATTGTTTTTAAAATTTCTTTAATAGAAAATGTGATGAATTAAAATGAAAACATGTCCATTTTATTATTTTTAATGGAAAATGTGATGATTATTTTTTTTCAATTCAATAGTTTTTAAAATTTACCATGCCAATATTGTAGGGAAATCATATGTTCCATTCTTAACATTTAGAATATTTTGTGGTTATCTTATCACTTACTATGTCTTGTTATCGCACTCATACCTAGTTTAATTATTTTGGTTATTCTAGATTATTATATTTTAATATGATTATGTAGTGAAACGTAGCATGGTTTATATCTTTAGAATAATTGTTTTTGAAAAGGTAAGCAAGGTTTTGAAAGGACCAAGAACCTTTTACAGCACACAGACAGTGCCAAATAAACAACACCAACGGAAACACCGCGGAAGAACAACAGAGACACAAACAACACTTGGCCAGCGGTAACCAGGAGCAACAACACACTCAGGAGCAACAACAGTCCCGAGTAAAATTTGTTTTTGAAAAGATAAGCAACATTTATAGGGTGTTGCACCCTTCACAAGGGTCGAAAAGGCCAAAGGAAAACATAGTTCAAACAAAACTTGAACTATAGGCACAACCAGAAACAACTGACAGACAGCTGTAGAACACAAGGGAATTAAGTAACCCTAGAAACAGAGGGGTCAAGGTTGCCTCCACAAATCCTGGGCCGAGAAGCAGCAACAAAATGAGGGAGTCCTTTCTTCTTCCTAAGGACAACCGACTAGGGAGGCTCAGAATCAAGAACCAACGGGGAAGGAGAGAGGAGTGACTTCACCCCAGTCACCATAGGAGAGGATCCAACAAGCAACGAAGGAGGCGACAACAGAGCAGCATATATCGAGTCATCCAAAGGAACAATAGAGGCATTCAACAAAGGGCGGACAAAAACAGACAGAGTAGCGTTAACAAAAGCTGAAGAGACAGTCTTACCAGTCTTTAGAATAATTGTTATATTTACATTTAAAAATAATAAATAATGGGAGATCAATGGGGGTCTTGTTTAAGAATCAATTTTATAATACAAAAATCATAACAATCAATAAAAAAAAGTAAATTAAAAAATAATAATTAGTGGGAGATCTATAGATGTCTTCTTTAGGAATCTATCATTTCAATAGGTCAACAATGCCTATGTGTAGGAAACAATTTGGACACTAGCAACTACCTCCAAGACTTGCGTCTAAAATCATCAAATTTGATTTAAAACTTAAAAGAACCATTTTGCTAGTCCTCCTAAATCCATTTCCATCTCTTGTTTTTTAATAATTTCATTTCATTTTGGGTCTTCATTTTCAACTATAACATTTATTATTTGAAATTAAAATAAAATATTCTCATTTTTTAAGTGCATTTGGTCATTTACAAACTAAATAACACAAGAACAAAAGCACATATTTGTAAACCTCCAAACTGTAAATTTGCATATCTCAATCTGCACAACATATCTCATATCTTCAAATGTTTGAAATCTTTCCAGCATTGTCATAGCTTCAACTTGGCATTATATCTATTCTAAAAGGAGTTAAATAATACCAAAGAGATCTCCCACAATTACATCCATGGCTTTGATGCCACTTGTTAGTAAATTTATTAGGTTGATCAAACTATTTCTTATATAACCTTATTGGAGAAAGACATGCATGCAAGCTTACAAAATAGCCATAATGCAAAGATCAAAGACATATTTGAAGATAGCTCAAGGTTTACCCTTGGAAAGCCTCAAAGAGGGAAAAACTCAGCCACCAAAAATATCCACATTCAATGTATTATTTTGTAATGAAAACATTGAAATACATTTACAGAGTCTTAATAGATACTTATGAAGCATCAAACTGTTCTAATGCATCATCCATATATCCAAACATGTAACCATACATCCCATGCCATGTTTCACATATGGACTCAAAAAGAAAGCTCAATACAATTACAACCAACCTCAAACTAACCAACATCAACCAAAACATGTGCTTGCTTTTATAGAATCAAGCTCATACAAAACAACCAAATGGTAAACATAAAACCATGTGCCTCAAAATTATAGGTACACAAAACCATTAGCCCCAACATTTATTTTTTGGTACTAAGTTTCCCAACATAAAATATTTTTTCCATGTGCAATCCACACAAAATATCTAACCAATGTTACAACTTTACAAATGGATCCAAATAAGTATTTAACGTGGCTAAACACACCTCCTAAGATGTATGACAAATAAATATTTATTTTACATAATTAAAATAATTTTTCCTTGTGCAAGGTGTAAAACACCCTTTTCCTAACATGTAATGAGTATTGCTTGTCTATAAAACTAGCTAAATCATATTACTTTTCATTTAATGGGTTTTCATTTGGAAGGCTTGATTATTGTGTTGTAGAATTGGAGGTTGATTGTCTTAGGGAATTGATGTATTAAGAAACTTGCTTATATTAAACAAAACTAAAGCTTATGAAAAGGGTCGTGTATTGATTGATATATCTATCAAGGAAAACTTGTGTCGTGATGCTTGAAGAAAATTATTCTTGTTTGTCATTGTATCAGTTCTAAAAAAAGAACATTTCTATTTCTTTGGAGATCTGAATGTTTATTCTTTGTTGATTATGAAAAAATTGATAAATGATCTTGATTAAAGTAAGCAAGGGTTTTGAAAGGGCCCACAACCTCTTACAAGAAGAAAGATATAGCAATAAGAACAACAAGACAACAAAGGACATCCAAGGAATAACAAAGAAACAACAACAAATAGGATATTACAAAACCATTACAAACAACCATCTCAAAGTTAGGGTGGTTTAAAAATTTGTTCCAACGATTTTTGTTTCATATTAAAATGATTCTTCACCGCTAAATTTATTTTCTTGGAATACAAAAAATTCATAAGACCACATGAAGAATTCTCTACCAACTTCGAGGCTTTAAAAGAGGAATTGAACATTGTATTGTTGACATGATATTTCCCCGTATTGTCCTCCTTTTGCACCTTGTCAAAGGATATATAGACTCTTCTATAGTAGCAAGAGTATGTTCCTTTTTCCTCCAAACAAAATGGTGTTGTTCAAGCAACTCATTGTAGTATGACCCACTTTACAACAACAATGACAAATAACATGAGTCTTCGAATTTGATTTGTTGCACCCAATTACCATAGTTGGAAGACAAGGTGATTTGAGTAGGGAGCACCTTGTTTTTCTCCACAAACGCACAAAATCTAGCAAACAATAAACACTTTTTGAATTTTGTTATTGAATTAGTAGCACAGTATTTCCCAAAAGTATTGGCAATAAGCATATTTTTTTTTCATTCTTGAACACTAAAGACAACCTCAACGATCTAACCCAAACAAGAAAATTGAAGCTAATATCATTTATCAGATTGAAGCTTGGAGACCAATTTTTAAGACAAAGGCCATTCTTCCCTAAAAACCAAGGACCTTCAAGAAGAGTCATTGAGCAATCTTCCAGATTGGAAAAGGAAAAGATGAAAAAATTATTCAGCATAGTAGCTACCTGAACCTGACCTCTTAGTTTCCAACTCCAAAGCATCCATCTTCTGATAATATCAATATTGGGATGATTGATGTAGAATTTCCCAACAAGTAAATTCCTAATCCAAAGAGACGACTCAATAGTAAGAGAATCATGGATATCAATATGAATTTTCCCCTCCACCTCAACCTCAGTTGAAACCCTAGGGGAATCAACCTCTCCAAAACACCCAACAAACACATCACATGCATAACATGTTTGCAAGCTTGAAGCATTTACATCATGCAACATGCAAGCCTCCTTTTCACAAAGTTCCTCAGAAACCCTAGGGGACAACGCAAGAATAGTAAAAGAAGAAACAACAACCACAATATTACCTTCGTTAACAAATTCAGATTGAACAAAATCAACACCAACCACTAAGTTTATAACCTTTGAAGCTTCTTGAGCAAAAGCCACATGCACCATTTGGTTGTCTTTATGATTGACCCAAGAGTCAACCTTTGGGGGGAGAAGAAAGCCTTTTTCTCAACCCACAAAATGAATCTCCCTCAAAAACATCATAGCTTTTGATTTGTCATTCAAATTTTAAAAATTATCACATCCTATGCTTCATTCTATACATACTAAGAAATAATAATTTTAAATTATATGCATTTTAAAAATGGAGGGAGCATGTTTTAATTTTCTATATTTTAGGATGTATCTAGGTTTATAATTAAGTTTTTTAAAAATTACAAATAAAAAATATCAACTAATACATGATCTTAACTAACTTCCCACCAAAAGGTTTTTGAAAAATATATTAAGAAACTAAAGGCACGGGGAGGAGGAGCATACCTAACAATATGTGGAATTGCATAAGGGATTCACAAATCTATGTTTTACGAAAAAAAATTAGTTCAACCTACCTCCTCGTCAGTTCTTAACATGTTTTTTCACAATAACCCATGAAAAGACCATTGCCACGATGAGCTAGTTCATATTTTTCTAACCATTTATTTTTCTATAATCTAATTAAATCAAGGCTTTTATCTTTGTTTACTTTTGCTAATGTCTTCATATGCCACAAAACGCACGTATATTATATTTTAGAACATCCTTTGTTTTGTGATTCAATTTTAGAAAAATCTCAACTCCTATGCTTCATTCTATATAAATTTGAAAAGAATAATTTTTAATTATGTAAGATGGGGCAAAACAATTCTAGCTTAGATAAAGAGACATCCAACATTTCTAAGCTATTAACCTCATCTAAACAAGAGAATAAAAACAAGGAGAGAAATCAAAATGCAAGCAAATGAAATAGAACACTCCCCATTGAAGTTGTTTCCTTCTCTTGTCTCTCCTATTTCTCTTTTTCCAAACTTTTCTTGTTTTACTTGTGCAAATACCTACAAATTGTAAGTAGAAAATTGGAGACAAAATGACTGTTAAGGTAAAAATGGAGGGGAAAGACTGCTTTTATAGATAACCATTCGAACGGACGAACGAGATTGATCTTCTAGAAAGACTCCAAGATCAATGGATGAGGAATCATGAGAGGGAGGTTACGAAATGGATAGTCAAGATCAAATTTCTAGAAAGATGCCAAGATCAATGGTGGAGGATTGATGCACCAAAAAGAGGTGGGCTATTGATTACTATAACGCTGACGGCTATGATGGAGACAATTATGACAGAGACGACTATGACAAAGATTAATGAGCAAGTGGAGGAAAATGGAATGAACTAAAAAATTGAAAACTATTTAATTCATGAGAAGGAATATTTGGCCAAGTGAAAAATAAATAATTCATTCGAATTATTTATTTGAGGAAAAATGGAAAATGGACATTTAATTAAATGGGGAGAGATGGAAATTAGACACTAAATAATTAATTTGAATTAATTATTTAATGGGGAGAGAAATGACACATAATTAAATAATCTTAACAATTATTTAATTATAGAAGAATGAAAAGGTCAATGCATATACAAATAATAATAATTATTATCTGACTATAGGTGAACAATAAAAGATAAATAATTAAATAAATAATGATTTATTTAATTATAGAAGAAAGGATGTGCTAGTGACACAATTAATTTATTTTTAATTGATCATGATAGAATAGAAATTAGAAAGTGAATTAAATAATTAAAATTATTTAATTAATAGAGGAATATGATCAAGGATAATCAAATAATCAAAATTATTTAATTATCGGAGGATGACGACCAAGAAAAATGGTGCTCGCAGACTTAGAACATTTTTTAGTGTCTAAATTTTTCACCTCTTTGACATAATGCAGTTCATTGCATTGTGTTGAAGAAATTCAGTCAAAGGATGCCCCAGTGAAGCTAGGAAATAGGTATGCCCCCTCGGGAAAATTTGACAAATTTTATTTTATTTTTCAAATGTTTTAGAAAATTGTCCTGTTAAGACAAGTTGATGGCCAGGAATCAAATGGTGAAGACGAAATTGAGTTTCAAGATCAATAAAGGGGTCGAATTTAGGATCGAAGTCGGCAAAAGGTGCGCGCAATAGACAAGGCGGGTCAAAACCCTAATTTTGAATCTATAAATAGGAATTTGATTGAGAAAAAGGTTCATTTGTGCATACCCAATTTAGAAATTCTTAGAGCTCTAAGTGATTTCCCAGTGAAGATGTCACTTGTTCCAGAGGCCGCCCACCATGCATATCGCATCCAAAGATTTTGCTGACCTAAGGGAGTGCCCCATTGGTATGTACTACTAACCCCAATTTTGGTTTTTTCATTTTATGTGCATTTATATTAGGAAATAATTTAGCAGGCAATTGCGTTACATAATTTTGTGATGCAATTGTGTGCACGTTCGACGCATTCGATAAGCGGTTCACGACAATCATCTCGACGTGACACAATTGCACTAGGGTTAGGGCAAACACGTTTGCGGTGCGATGCGCAAAATTGTCTGACACAAGTGACTTTCTGGGTCGCATTTATGGACGGGAATGGGACAATCGAAAGGTTGCGATGCAAGCATTGTATGATATGATGCATAGGAAGGGCGAGCAATGCAATTGTAGTTGCAAGTCGGTGAAAACTACATGTGACACATTTGACAAAAGTGCGACGCAATTGCCTAGTTAAATATTCCCTAGGTTAGGAAATTTTGACCTGGGAAATTTAGGTTTGATAGGTCAACTGAAGGTTTTAGATTGAAATAATGGGTTGCTTGATGATTACAGGAGTTTTTACCTACGATTTACACATGGGAGTCGAGACTAGATGTTTTCCAATTGTGGGACCAGTTGGGCGAGGAGGAGAGATAGGAATTGTTAGACCTGGGTTTTTTCTATGTCACCTATATGCCCATGATTAGGGTGAACAGGGGGATGTTGACAACATTGATAGAGTGGTGGCACTCCAAGACGAGCAACTTCCATTTGCTGATAGGGGAGGCGACAGTCACCCTGGAGGATGTGTATAGGATCCTTTGGCTACCGATTCACGAGGAGCGGGTATGATATGAACCTGTTCGAGGACTGCAAGCCTTGTATGAGTACTACGAGTGTGGTGATGACGCTAAGCTCGGGATCCAGGGGTAGGAGATTAGATGGGAGACCTTAGCAGAGACATATGACATATATGATTGCATTCTATGCACATTGATAGTAGGAGTGATTATTCCCGAGCGTAGGGGGCATGGTTTTCCGATAGGCTAGGGAGAGGTACTCAGATCTATGGTTCATTATGGAATAGTATACACATGGAGGCCATTTCTATTGGTGATGCTCTATTTCCAACTCCATGATATCACATACAGGGGAGGATAGAGTTTGAGCTGCGGGGTGACTTTGTTGACAGTTTGGGCTTGGGAGCACATAGCAGTGTCCCGACCTTTGATGGCTCGACAACTAGTGGCCAACGCACCATATGCATACATGTACCGGGGGTCCTTGACACAGAAACATGCTGGCGATGTGGGGTACTGGAGGCATGGACTAGAAACATTGGTCAGTTTCATTTGGAGGCCATACAGGACATGTGAGTTATGGATTGATGACGATGATCACATGCCATGGTGTTGACAACCCATATCTGATCAGACGTACAGTGTAGTCACAACATATCATAGAGATGTATCTCCCAGAGAGGGTGCGTAGTTAGTTTGGGGAGAGACAGGGTGTGCCAGTTGATATAATAGAGTATGGACGGTCCTCCCGAGAGGTGCATCCATGGGGGCCACAGATTGTCGTCATGACAGTAGAGTAGGAGATAGATGCTATGTAGGCATTGGATTGGGAGTGGAGGGGAGGGGATGGCGATCCAAGGACCACACCAAAGTATGATGCTTGGTGATTGATACACATACCCATTCCACTTACAGATCCACAACAACCAGAGCTGGTAGAGCGCAAAGGTAGGGGGTCGAGAGGTCGGTGAGGTGATAAGGGTTGAAGGGATGGAGGCCAAGGAGATGGTGGATGGGGGGATGGAGGAGGATGGGGAGATGATGGAGGAGATGGGCGAGGAGGATGGGGAGGAGGTGATAGGCACAAGAGGAGGAGGGATGGGGGACGGTAGTTAGTGAGGTAGTTGTCGCTGATCATAGAGGAGGTGAAGATGGAGGAGGACCAACTTGAGGTGAGAGTGGTGACAAAGGTGGCAGTTTAGGAGGTAGTGCAACCAGAGGCTACGAAGGTTGAGGCAGGGGGAGAGGGGGGACAAGAGGAGCAGGAAGAGGAGCATGGAGAGGATGAGGTAGAGATGGATGAGGCTGAGACAGTCCTCCACGAGCACATCATCATGGGGATTGAGGAGGTAGGACTAGAGGAGGTGAGGTTCATAAGAGAGGATGGGTCTATAGAGCAGAGGATAGCCACATTACAGGCTCAAGTGCAGGCTTGAGAGGCTGAGCTGAGGACTGTGACTATTGAGAGGGATGACCTTAAGGTTGAGAGGGATGGCTTCCAGGTGGAGAGGGACCTAACAATTATTAGCCGATAGCAAACGGATCAACAGATGATCGATTTTATAGCTACATGCAATGGATCTGTCATGGATGTTGCGAGGGAGTATGCCTAGGCTAGTAGGGCCATGCAATAATATAGAGATTTGTATGAGTGGTACCACCCGAGAGGAGGGAGACCTCATTTTTCAGAGATGGAGAGTGGTTCATGGGGTAGGTCATGAAGCAGGACACACAACAGGCACACACATAGCAGGTTTGAGGGGGAGACATCAAATGCTAGACGAACTACGCCATATGACATACCTCCTACTATAGAGTATAGGACCAGGGAGTCACCTCACAGGGAGGGAATGGATGTCCCAGGGACATGAGAGTAGGGCAGTTGAGGCTAGGGCCTCTTTCTATTTATGTTGTTATATGTATTTGACACTGTGTTATGAGTATCGAGCTTGCGAGCTGCACTTTCTTTCATGACACATCTTGACATTGTACCCATGACACTTATTTTTTGAGTGATATGTATGATATGATTTTGGTGGCGATTGATGATATGCATTGTTATGTGATTATGCATTTATGTTTATGATGATGACATGCGATGGATATGGATATTTATGTTATGGTTATTTGATGTTTATTGATGCATTCTATATAATGATGTTAATATGCTATATGATTATGCATTTATGATAATGTTATGAATGTTTATGCCTTATATGTTGTGTATGGATGGTAACTATAATTAATTTGATAGATGTAATTTGATATTATGATGTGCTGCATTGTATGATTATGGATGTTTTTATTATTACTATGATATGTATGGATGATGAATGTAATGGTAATGACCTAATGTAAGAATGTGATGTAATATGCAGATGCAATTAATTGTAATGTAATGAAATTCTTGCGTGATAATGCAAAATGTCATGATTAAAAAGTTTAATATGAATGAAAAATGTGATGTCATTAATGTGATGCAATATGTATGGAATGCAATGTGATGTGTTATGTAATACCATGTGATATGAAATGCATCATGATGTAAAATACCATGTGATATGCAATGTGATGTGATATAATGGATCATGATGAAAAATACAATGCGATATGGAATGCAATGCTATGCAATGTGATGGATGAACTATGATGCAATGTATAGTGCAATAAAATGTACTAATATGATGATGCTAATATGATGGAGTGCTAATTCTATATGGATGATCTCTATGTTTTTATATTTTCTTATGCAAATATATGTGACCTAATGTGATAATACTATCTATGATGAAAATGCTTTTTATGATGATGTCTAACATGATTATGTATGCAATATGTTTTTGTGCATCATAGGACTCAGTTAAGATGCAAAAGGAATACATTTTAACATGAAAGAGATGGATGCTAGCGTGAAAGAGGGGAAAGGAGATGGAGATGGAAAGTTAGACAAGAAATGACAAGGGACCAACTTTCGTGCTTTTATATTTATCATCGTCGGGCATCAAAATTTTCCCAAATGGAACACAAACACCAGGGTATGTCATAGAACAAGGTGTACAAGGTGACCATTTGTGAGAGACAAGTACTCAAAAGACAAAGACTACAGACAAGGAATGCCCCGACTCATACTAAGGACCCAATTATCCCAGTCTTGTTGCCAAGACAAACCACATACAAGAAAAGAAAAGAGCTCATGATCCATCATCGTCCCTCTAAATCCATTAATAGGACATCCTCGAGGTAACTAGTAACATGACCCAAAACCAATAAAAAAAGAGGATAAAGAAAATCCAGACCAACAAAGTGTTTTCCAAAGAGACAATGTTTGCCAATAATGATAATGATAAGATTGCTTGATATGATTGATTACATTGACCAAGGTGACCGAGTTTGATTGATAGGTTGACAAGGATTGGTTGATAAGTTTGACAAGGATTGATGATAGGTTTATGAAAGTTGACCAGTTGATTTGACTGATTGTGCCTAACTTCAGGAAGGACACATCCTGATTAAGGCAAGATTGATTAATTTTGACAAAGATTGATTGATAAGGTTGACACGATTGATTAATAATGATAACATACAGTTTAAATAAGGACACATCCTGATTAAGGAAAGATTGATTGACCGAGATTGATGAGATTGATTTGATTGGTTGAAAAATATTGATTGATAAGGTTGACCAAGTGATGTGACGATACCTAATTTTAGGAAAGACATATCCTATTTAAGGCAAGGATCACATTTGATAAAGTTGACCAAGTGACAAGTGTTGACAAGGCACCTAACTGCAAGAAAGACACATCCTACTTAAGGTGAATGACCAAATTGACAAAGTCTAATCTCAGGAAGGACGCATCCTGATAAAAGACAAGTGATAAAACCGAATGAGGCAAATGACATAATGCCCCATTGCGATGTAAGACCAATGATCTGATTGATTGATTGATGATAAGATGATTGATCAATTGAAGATTGAATGATTTGGTTGAATTTTTTTGGTTTTGATTGTTTGTTGATTCGTGATTATGTTTGATTGATGATTTCTTGCAGACCAAGAACAAGACCCGACTCAACAAAACCCTAAAGGATTGACCTAAGTGGCCTTGGGGGATCATCGATTGATGGCCTTGCCTATGTTATACACATAGAGACCTCGTAGTTCAACACGACTTGAATTTGTTTTATATGACAAAAGATAGAGTCATGATTTTATTTGGACAACCTAAAAGGACTGACCTAATGTCTCGGGGGCCCATTTAAGATGGGCCTTTCCTATGTAGAAAATGCGTAGAGACAACGTAGTTCGACCACTCTAACACAAACTGACTTAGACTTAGACTCTATTTTTTGGAAGTTTTGAAGCTTTTTGACTTTTTTAGGTTTTGAAGTTTTATGATTTGTTTTGGATTTTTGATGATTTTTTGTTTTTTTTTGGATTTTGATGGTTTTAGGATTTTTGATGATTTTATGATTTTTTTGGATTTTGATGAATTTATGATTTTTTTGGATTTTGAAGGTTTTTTGAGGCTGATACCATGTGTTATTTTCTATGAAGATGCGAGTCAAGGAATTTTCCCCCAGTCAGGTACAAGACTAATTTATTATGCACAAGGGGTAGTGGCGAATGCAAAGGATGATCATGAAGGCCATGGGAGAATGTCAAAGCTTTATTATGGATGAAGGATGAGTGCAAACAGATAAGCGAAGGATGGAAGACTAGATGGAGTGACAATAGACAGAGGAGCATAGACTGACTATACATGGCACCTGTTTGCCAGGTTTTTACCATGGTACTTATCCAAAGCGTCACCGAAGTGGTTTTCACTTTTGGATGAATTATTTCTCTTTACTATTTTTTTTATTTTTTTGTTGTCACCAAGATGCCTATTTTCCAGGTTTTCATTAGGGTTTTAATTTGTTTTTGTATTTTTTAACTTTTTAAGGGATACTCTGAGAATCAAGTGTAGTACTTGTGAAGGTGCATGTTGTTGATAGGTTCGAGCAACATTTATCCTTCAAGAGTAGAAAGATGATAAACAACAGATCCTTATGCTGTTGTGACAATATATGAGCCCAACCAATTAGGCTTGAAATTTCCATGTTTTTCTCACTCTGCTTGATTCTTTGAATTTTCCTTCAGGACTAAGTCATCAATGTCAAAAATTCTAGGATGAACCTTCTTATTGTAACTACGTTGAAGAAAATTTTGATATGCTTGCAAATGTGTCAATGCATTCTATCTCTTTTCGTCCAATAACTCTAGCTCATGTAGAAGGGATACACGATATTCTTCTTGATCATTCAAGCCTTGCATAGAGACTGGGAGGGATGGTAACTTGACCTCAATAGGAAGTATGGCATCAGATCCAAAGACAAGGGAGTATGGTGTGGCTCCCGTAGGGGTACAAACACTGGTGGGATAGGCCCATAAAGCAGGATTAAGTTGTAGGTGCCAGTCACGACCAGCGTCATTGGCAATCTTCTTTAAGATTTTTGGGATAGTCTTATTAGACACCACAACTTGACCATTACCTTGGGGGTAATAGGGGGTAGCATAGTGGTGTTGGATATGAAATTTTTCACAAAGCTCATAGACATCCTGGTTTTTAAAAGGGTGACCATTATCTATAATGATGGACTACAGGATACCATAACGACAAATGATGTAATTTAGGATAAATTTGGCTATCTATTTTCCAGTGATGTAAGTTAGTGGGACTGATTCGATCCATTTTGTAAAGTACTCAGTAATGACAAGGATGAAATTATGTCCATTAGAAAAAGTGGGATGGATCTTTCCTACGAGGTTGAGTCCCCATTGAGAAACTGGCCATGGCGAAGTAAGTGATTACAATTCTTGAGCTGGTGCATGTATAAGAGATGGCATAAAGGTACAGTCAAAAGCTATCCACCATGCACTTGTAGGGTACCAATTTCTCATCCTTGGTGTCATAGTCATCATTAAATTTCTCAATCACTAACTAAGAACCACCATAAACTTGAAGATCCTTGATTTTCCTTTTTATTGCTATCTGGAGTCTTGTCAACAATTCTTTGTACTCTACTATGTTATTAGTGCATGGGAATGTTATTCAGAATGAATTGGGAATAGAATCTCCTTGAGGTGTGATGAATAAAATTCCAGCTCCTAAACCATGACTCGTGTAGGATCCATCGAAGTACAGTTTCCATGTTGTTGGTGTGTCTGTAGCAAAGATTGATTCATCTAGAAAATTGGATATCAAAGGATGATTTTCCTTTACTAGTATATATGCGAGTTGATCTACTATCACTTGCCCTTTTATTTATTTTTGGTCAACATACTCAATTCCATATTCACTCAAGATCATAACCCAATTAGCTCTAGTCTTCCTATCAGAGCTGCTTTGTTGAGGAGATATTTCAGAGTATCAATTTTGGAGATTCATTTTGTCTTGTGATCCAACATGTAATGCCTCAAATTTTGTGTTGCAAATATCATTGCTAGACATGCTCATTCAATAGGGATATAGTTCAAGTCATATCCAACTAGGGTGCAACTAATGTAATATATTGCTCGCTCTTTGCCATCATTGTCATTTTGTGCTAGTAATGCCCCTAGTGTTGATGTAGTTGCTACGACATATAGTATAAAATGTATTCCATCAATTGGAGGCATAAGAACTAGTGGGGTTAGTAGGTAATTCTTGATCTGATCAAATGCTTCTTGACACTTTTCTATCCGATTGAAGGGAATGCCTTTCCTTAACATATGCTGGAATGGATGGATTTTATCTGCTAGTTGAACAATGAACATGCAGATTGATTGTAGTCTTCCTTGTAATGTACTCAACTGAATGATGTTGGTTGGCGGTGGAATTTCTAAGATAACTTTAGCTTTTGCGGGATCAACTTCTATTCCTTGATGTGAGACAATATATCTAAGAAGCTTGCTTGATTGGACCCCGAAAACACATTTCTTTGGATTTAGTCTGATTTGGTACTTTTCTAGTCATGTGAAAATCTTTTCCAATACTACTAAGTGTCCACTTCATTCTAGAGATTTAGAGAGGAGGTCATCAACATAATCTTCCATAAGCACATGCATGTAGTTATGAAAAATAGTAGTCATGGCTCTTTGATATGTAGCTCTGACATTTTTCAGTCTAAACAACACCATATTCCAATAGAAAGTTCCCCAAGCACATGTGAAAGCTGTCTTTGGTTGATCTTTAGTGGAAATTATTATTTGATTATATCCTATGAATTTGTCCATAAGTGATAGCATTTCATATCTAGCAGTAAGGTCTACTATGCTGTCAATGTTCGATAGAGGAAAATCATCTTTGGGACAAGATTTATTGAGGTCTTTGAAGTCTGTGCATACTCTGATTTGACCATTTGGCTTGGTGACATGAACAAGGTTTGATATCCAATCAACGTAATCAATAGAATGAATGAGTCCAACATCTAGGAGGTTCTTCAATTCCACCTTGACAAGGAGTGCAATATGTGGATACATTTTCCTTAGCTTCTATTTGTATGGTTTGACATTTGGTAGCAATGGTAAGTGATGTAGAATAAGTTCAAGATCCAATCCAGGCATATTTTATCAAGGTCCATGAAAGTAGTGGACGATAAGGAGTCCCATTCATATTCATTGGAATCGACATCATAATCCCAAGGGTCATCATATTCTCGATCTCATTTGAAGCATTAGCAACCTCACTCAAGGGTAATCCGATACCCCAAATAGTCACTTTTATTGGTACAAATCCTAGCCCTTGGTGTTTTATTAACTTAGGAGGTTACAATGGTTCCATCATTCCTTGTTTGTTTAGGCCGAGACCACTGTGTCCATCATATCCTTTTCGCTTCATTATTGGGAACCCTTTTGGATACTATTCAATTGGAAATTTATTAGATTCAATAACCTCCTCTTCTTTGTACAATCATGTGAGAGTGTGGTCATCTAAAGACTCTTTGGAAAGTTCCCCCCATTTAGTGAAGGTGGTAGGGGGATTAAGAATAATGAAATTAGGCTGCACGGGATGTGGTTTGCCATATGAATTTGGTGATTTAGGTAACTTTTCGATGAAAAAGAGACTCTTTATGTTATATTCTCTGCATCCTTTGTCTTGGATCTAGATCTTAGACGTAGAAGGTGTGATGAATGGAGTGGATGATTTGACAAGAGTGGATGGATCAATGTAGTTAGATGGAGTGGTGGTAGAAGATGAGGCCTCTCAATTGATGGGCACTTGTCATTCAATAGTTCCTTTTAGGTTCGTGCAATATTGAAAAGGATCAAGGTCGCATAGAATAGTGATTTTAGTGCCATTATGTGGGAATTTGAGGCATTGATGGTAGGTGGATGGGATGAGCCTCATAGCATGAATCCAAGGATGACCAAGGAGAAGGTTGTAATGAAAATCCAGATCCAAGACATCAAACACTATGTTCTGTATTGTTGGGCCAACTCTCACAGGAAGTGAAATTACGCCTTTAGACGAACGCTTAGCATCATCATAAGTTTTGATCATAATTTTATTGGTTTGGTCAATACAATTATCAGAGTATCCCAATGCTTTCACCATTTTTAGTGAGAAAATATTCAGACCTACTCCACCATCTACTAGGAATCATCTAATCTTGTGTTTATTAACTCATACTTCAAGCTGTAGGTGGTCGTTATGATTAGATTTTGGTGTGGAAAATCTTGCTCAGAGAAGGTGACATGGTGTGGAATAGCTAGGTATCCAACCATGGCTTGAAATTAATTGACATCTATGTTGACATGGAAAAATGCTTCTTGTAATGATTTATCAAGGATGGCTCTATGTTGTGGGGATATGCGAAGGAGCTCCAAGATAGAAATTTGTGCGAGGGTTTTCCCAACTGATCCAGGAGATTATATTGAATTTTTGGCTATGAATTAGATGAAGGTTCTGGAATAGTTATCTTGGTTCGGTAGGTGGTAACAACACATTATAAACTTGGATTGTTTATGGTAATAGTAGCAATGTGGTCGTCAAAGGGTCTTACATTAAGGATGATAGTGTTGTAATCGTGTTTGACTGTGGTGTAATTGGAATTATTGTTGTTCCTTAAACTAGAGGCTTTTCCTTTATCATGGTCTTGCAAGGGGGTCTTGAATATGGTATGATTAACATTGGTTTTTCCTTGTGAATCTCCTACTGATATTGTTCCATTTTAAATTAGGTCTTGAATAATTTTCTTGAGTGTCCAATATCTAGCTATTTTGTGTCCTTTTCCATGGTGATATTCACAGTATTCATCTTCTTTCCACCAATCAGGTTTGATCAATGAGGGCTCATAATTTTTGGTGTCTGGAAGTGAGATGACATTAGATTGCAAAATTTGTTTTAGGACTGATTCGATAGGTTCACCCAAGGGGGTGTACGTCCTTTTGGCACGAGGAGGTCCTCTTCGTTGTTGATTATTTTGGATTGCATTTAGCGTTTGGTTTTGACCTTGTGGCTGTGTGTTTGACATTTTTGGTGTATTTGATGAGGATGGACCTTTAAGTTGAATGGTTGGACCTTTGGTTATCAGTTTGTCATCGACAACTTCATCATTTGTGAAATTTTTGTTTCGGGACCAATATTTTCTTTTGTCATTGTTGGGTTTCAAATTTTCTTTGTTTACCTTGACTAGTCCTTTTGCTATAAGACCTTTCTCAATAAGGACGCCTTTCTCAGGGATCTCTTCAAAGGTTGTGCAACATTGGATATTAATTCGACTCATCAGTTCTCCGTTAAGGTTTTCCACAAACACGATGACCAATTATTTTTCAGGAATTTGACAAAGGAATTTGCTAACCAATCCTCACCATCTTTGGTAAAACGAGGTGAGTGATTCCACTTCTTCTTGTTTGGTTGTGCCCAATGTTGCAAGGGTGACATCATTTTTAATGTTGCAGGAAAAATAATTGATGAATTTGTCAGCTAGTTCACCCCATGTTCTAATTCCCGTAGGAAGGTATGCGAACCAATCTAGAGCTGGCCCAATGAGGCTGTGCGGGAATAGTCTCATAAAATAGGTGGGATCATATGAGACTTTCATACATGATGTGTTGGATTCTTGAATGTTCTCTATTGGATCCCCTGTCCCCTTGTACTTAGGCAAAGGCAGTGTTGTGAAATGAGGGGGAAAGGGTTGCATGTACACATTTTTGTTAAATGGAAAGGGGCATAGTTCCTCCACGGAATAGGTCTTCTTGTTGGTACCCAATTGCATATTTGTCATCTATTGTTGGAGGGTCTAAACTTGTTGTATCAAAATTTCTGCAAGAGATGGTGTTGCATTGTTTTGGTTTGGTGTCATGATATTGGTATTAAGGTCATATGTTGGATTTGAATTAGGATTGACACTTTGTGATGCAGGACCTTGGTTGCCATATTGATTTGTGTTGTTTAGATTTGGGATAAAATTGGCATTTATGTTTATTCCAAAAGGTCATGTTTGCATGTGGTATGGTGTTTTGGAGTTGAGGTGTAGACCCTTGATTTGTGCCTTGGTTTTGAAAATTAGGTCCTTGATTGATGTTTTGTGATGAAGGAATGGTCCCTTGATTGATATTTTGACATGAAGGTGTAGTTCCTTGATTATAATTTTGGAATGATGGAAAGGAGCCTTGATTAGTGTTTTGAAGTGATGGTATAGATCCTTGATTATTGCTTTGATTTGGGTCCTTCATGAGATAATGCAAACCTTTCTGGGTTTATTTGGTGGAGGTTGACTTGATGAAGGTATTCTTTGAAATTGGAATAAGGATCCTTGAATTGTGTTTTGGAGTGTAGGAATATGACCTTGGTTTGCATTTTGAATCAAGGGTGTGGGACCTTGTGATGTGGAACCTTGATTTGTGTTTTGGAGTGTGGGTATAGGACCTTGGTTTGAATTTTGAATCAAAGGTGTAGGACCTTGTGATGCGGAACCTTGATTTGTGTTTTAGAAAAGGGGGTTTGTATAGGTCTTACCCATGGAATTGGAGGAACTTCCAAGTGTAAAATTTGGTCCTTGTGTAGTGGTATGGGTTACCTTGTTTCTAAATGTTGAGATGCTTGGGATGTGTGTGGTAGTGGTAGTCATGTGTTTAGTTGTCCCAAGGGGTATGTTTGACATTTGTTGTGATGAGGGCATGCCAAGTGAAAATGGATTTTCGGTTTCTTCTTCTATAATAGTTGAGACATCAAAGCCTTGAGGTAATTTGGCACTCTTTTTAGCTAGTGTGTAGAAGAATCTATTAGGGTCAGCACTAACAAGTTGATCAACCATGCTTAAAATTCTTGGGTCTTGATAAACTCTTTCAATTTCTTGAGGAGTCAATTTTTTGTTGAATTCTTCTAGTCTTAGGTCTTCCCATGTGTTGGTTTAGTCTCCTTGTGATGTGTCTCTTGTAGGTGTAGAATGATTTGAATCTATTCCAAGGGTAGTGTCATGAAAATGGTAACTTGAAAAATCCATGTCCTTTCTTTTGGTTTTTGACCTTGTTTCAACCATGTGAGACTTTTGCAAGTTGAGGGATAATGAAAGATGGTGATGAAACTAAACTATGTTTTTGGATTTTCTTGAATATAAGGATGCAAGGATAATGAAACTAATGAAAGGTTGATAATGAAACTAAGCTATATATTTTTGGATTTTCTTAAATATAAGGATGCAAGGATAATGGGTGCAAAAGGATATGAAAGGTTGACTAATTGACCAATTAAGGAAAGATGATATGATGCTAAGGCAAAGGTAAAATCAACTATTTTTTATATTTTTGGGATAAAGGTGCAAAGTGAAATCTAGGTTAAAGATCAAGATGGTGACAAAAGTTATGATCAAAGGGATGAATTTAAATGAGGTCAAACTAATGCAAATGAATCCTAAAATTTTAAACAAAGGATGGAAATCAAGCTAATGTGAACCCAAGGTAACAATTCCAAGTGTCATTGACCTTTTTGGTAATCAAGGGGATAACTTTGACAAGGTTGAGTCAAGGCTAGGACACACACTTAAGACTCAAATTTGATAAAGGTGATGATGAAAAAGGTTGATAATATGAAGGATTAAGGTCAATGAGAAATAGAATATGCAACCAAATATTTTCCAAAAGCTTAATGGTCTTCCTATGTTCAAAATTTGAAGGTCTAAATATAACTTAAGGGTCTAAGTTTAATCTATGAAATGCAAAGGATGGAGGGAGGTAGCTTATAACGTAATGTTTCCATAAATAGAAATGCTAGCATGAACTAGAAAAGCTTGCAAGTCTTTGGTTTGATAGTCAAAGGTCACTGTAAAATAAGTTGATCACATTTTGGACACAAATTTTGAAAGTTTCTGGATATCAAATAATTGTGGACATGTTTTCTACAAATGCATTGTTTTAGTTGCGGGTTTCCAAAACTTAAATGTGGTGCAAGTTATCAATTAAGACTCTATTTTTATTAGTTGTGGTTCAAGCAGACAATTGCGATTTTCTAGTTTTCAATTGTAGTGTATAGTATCAATTGCAACTTTGTTCTTATCAGTTGTGGTTCACAGAATGTTGTCTTTGACAGTTTGATGGTTTCTGATATGGTTTTGAATGGATTTTGACTAGTTTTTTGATGAAATCTAATAGGAAAACACAACATACAATATCAAGAACTTTTTTTTGGTTTGGTTTTTGATGTGAAAATATTTTATTTCAAAGTAAAACACACATAGACAACAATGCACAAGCTGTATGGTTGGAAAGGAAACCACTTGGTTGATATCCCCACTTGGATTTCTCCAACCACTTGAAGAACGTAGACAACTAGAGACTTGGTGGCACTAGATCCCCTCCATGACACTCACTTCTCAGGCTTACCAAGTCTCAATTCCCCCAATGGAGGAATTCTTGTCTCTACACAAGCTCAGTGAAGACGTGGGGTGCCTTCACAGGTCTGACCTCCTGCAATCAACGAGCATATAAAAAGGGTTTTTGGAAACTAATACAAATTGGATTTTAGTAAGGAAATCCATTCAAAGTGGCCATACATGCGGCAAGATTAGCTCAAGACTATGGTGAGTCAAGAGGCTTCTCAATCCTTTCCCTAGGGAAGGATTTTCACGTATCTCATAGGGCTACTAAGGGAAACACTTGTCGATATGATGCATCCACACTTGTTGCTAACCAAATTTCATCAGGAAGCACATTTATTTATAGTGGCTTGGAAGAGCTTGGCCTTATCTTTGTTACCACTTGGGTCATTCCCACCTTTCGAAGCGGGGTGACAGACCCTCTTATAAAAGGTTACATAGTAGCGAGGAATTACACTTATTTTTTGATCATCCTAGATCGCACGAAGCACAAGGAGAGAGCATATTTTCATGCCTTTACCTCACACTCACATGGGGTTCATTTTTAAGCACCAAATCCAAATATGTGGTGTGATTACAAAAAAGCCAAAGAGGTACTTTTAGTCACTCAAGATTTCCTAACAAAGCAAGAGGAGAGCATACACACTCTCTAAGACACTTGCAAACCACCAAACATGAAAGACACTGGTTGATTTTAAGCCTTGCTTATTATTTGAAAATACTTTGTAAATTTTAAACCAATGACGTGAAATGCAAGTTATTTTTAGTACCCATGAGTGTAAGATACAGATTGTTGTTCTTTTGAAGCCTCATGAGTGAAAATGTAGATTCTTTTTAACCTTATGATCTTGATGCAATTTGTAGAAAACAAAGTAAATGGAAATTGCTTAAAACTAAACTAGTGTGAAGCTCTATTTTTTTGTTTGTTTCAAAAGAAAGAGTTTTTTTTTGGGAGCTCCACTCCAAAGCCACATGCTAAAAAAAAAGTTAGTAACCCAAAAACCCTACTCTACTTGAAAACCCAAATGAAAAATCGAAAGAAAATTGAAAAACTAAAAATTTATACCGGACAAACAAATGCGTCATTCTTTCTAGCAAATGCATCGCCGCATTGTGTCGATTGCATCACACTTTTGAATTCAAATTCTTTCGCCTATGATAACGTTGCTGCTTCTTACAAATGCATCACATTTTTTAATCCGAATACCCTCCCAACAGATGCATTGTTTCTCCTACCAAATGTGTCATTTCCCATCAAATGTGTCTTTATTTTGTTCAGTTGCATTGTTCCATACCTAAAATGTACAAAAACAAACAAAGACCGTATGAAATCTTGCAAAAAACTACTGTTCATATCGGGTTCACCAATGTAAGATGGGGTAAAACAATTCTAGCCTAGATAAAGTGACAACCAACACTTCTAAGCTATTAACTTCATCTAAACAAGATAATACAAATAGAGAAATCAAAATGCAAGCAAATGAAATAGAACACTCCCCATTGAATTTGATTCCTTCTCTTGTCTCTCCTATATCTCCTTTTGTAAACTTTACCCTCAGATTTGTTGTTTTACTTGTGCAAATACCTGCAAATTGTAAGTAGAAAGTTGGAGACAAAATGGTTGTTAAGGTAAAAATAAAGGAGAAAGGCTGCTTTTATAGACAACCATTCAAACGAATGAATGAGATTGATCTTCTAGAAAAACTCCAAGATCAACAGATGATGATTCATGAGAGGAAGGTTATGAAACAGATGGTCAAGACCAAATTTCTAGAAAGATGCCAAGATCAACGGTGGAGGATTGATGCACGAAAAAGTGGTGGGCTATTGATTGCTATGATGTCGATGACTATGATAGAGACCACTATGACAAAGATGACTGACATAGATTAATGAGCAACTGGAGGAAAAAAGAATGAATTAAAAAATTGAAAAATATTTAATTCATGAGAAGGAATATTTAGCCAAGTGGAAAATAAATAATTCATTCGAATTATTTATTTGAGAAAAAATGAAAAATGAAGATTTAATTAAATCAATCTATAAAATCAATTTAATTAAATGAGGAGAGATGGAAATTAGACACTAAATAACTAATTTGAATTAATTATTTAATGGGGAGAGAAATGACACATAATTAAATAATCTTGACAATTATAAATAATTATAGAAGAATGAAAAGGTCAATGCATAGACAAATAATAATAATAATTATTATCTGACTATAGGCAAATGATAAAAGATAAATAATTAAATAAATAATGATTTATTTAATTATTGAAGAAAGGATGTGTTAGCAACACAATTAATTTATTTTTAATTGATCAAGATAGAATAAAAATTAGAAAGTGAATTAATTAAATAATTAAAATTATTTAATTAATAGAGGATTATGATAAAGGATAATCAAATTATTAAAATTATTTAATTATCGGAGGATGACGATCAAGAAAAATGGTGTCCGCAGACTTAGGACATTTTCAGTGTCTACAAATTATATACATTTTGAAAGTGGTGGGGGCATGTTTAGTGTTCTAGTTTTTAGGGTGTATCTATGCTTTGATAGTTAATTTAAAAAAAAAATATGCCAGCTTAACTACATGATCTTAAATAACTCCCCACCAAAAGGTTTTGAAAAATACATTATGAAATTAAAGGCAAGGGGAAGAGTAGACATAACACTATGTTATATTTCATTGATAAAAAACATGAGCACCTCAACATGTTCTTTGTTTAACCCACTTAGGTTTCACCATTTAAAAAAAAAATGTAGTTTAGAATCTATATTCAAAATGCTATAAGTCATATTCTTAGAGCATCTTTTAATTGTGAGTGTACACATTTTGAATTAGTTGTCAAATGTTATATTTTCTTGTTATTAGAAGAAAGGCCACTTAACACCTCTTTCTATCCCCCATATTTGTACACTTACCCTTTCATAGGGAGTCTCTCTAGTTGTTCAGTGGCTACTAGTGCTTTGGCTGATGAGAACCCTTAGAAGGTGAGACCATCAAGATTTTTTTTTTTTTTAATATTCCTACAAGAAAATTTGGTTGGATTCGACTTCACTCTCTAGATATCTTCTTTGGCTCTTTCAAATTTAGACATAGAACACCCCCCATTTTTGGCTCAATTTAAAAAGCTAGAGAATTTACTAGAGTCCATGGTGCTTGCTTTGTTGATGGAGGATCTTTTCAACCCTTCAAATATTTGGTGAAATCTTAGATTCAATGATAAATATCTTGAGCCCTTTTAAAGGGTGTTCTATTAAGTTTTGGTTTTCCAAAGGTGTGATGGTTTTTGGTTACAATTTTTGGCTAATTTATTAGAGTCACCTCAAGACTGAAGCACAACAATGTGTCCCACTTTTGCACAACCTTTATTTTTGATGGAAATTATGCTAAGTTTATTAAAAAATGAATGATGAGTTTGATCTAAGGGGGGTGGGTTCAATTTAAGCCTAGAGGATTAGATGAAAAACCCTTAGATTAAACCCCTAGGATTAGATCAAACCCCACTTTATGGATCCCTTAGCATGGTATCTTATGCTCCTATCAAAATATTGACAAAAAGGAAAATTCTCTCACATTTTTTAGGATAAATGAAGTCATTTTAAGATAATATTTTACAAGTACATAACACTTGGTGTTATATTTCCAAAAATAATAATTTATTATATTCTTATTTTTATAATCAACATAGGTCCATTAAAACATAATAATGACTTATATTAAAGACACTAGTGTTGACGTGTGTTCTGATAGATAAACATGTGGATTTGGTTTCTCCTTACTTGAAGGGGATTTTTTCCCTAGAGTTCTTTATCAAAAAAATGGTTTTCTTGAGTAAGGTGGTAGATGTCAACTATCTCTTTTAAGGGACTCCAATGGAATTAAATGAATGGAACACAAGGTTTTGCTAACAATTGTGTCTTTTAATTAGCAAGAGAGATCACACACATTTAAATATACCCAATTCAAGGTTTTATTAACCATTTAGTACACGAATACATAATTTTAGCTAAAGGAATTTACACTTTCAAATAAGGAACGAATTTGAAATCCTAAATTAAATGTTAAATTAATCATAATTTAATATTAATCTAAGAATTTTTATTTAAAAAATATAAAAGGGTGAGAAGGATAAGGTGAGAATGAAACTGTTGTATCGTGTTCTAAAATACAATTATATGAGTAGATAAATCCAATTTAAAATTATTGTTGTTTGAATAGTCTTCACATACTTACTAACATAAGATGATGCATCTCCAAGGTACCAATCAAATATGAAGGAAAGAGCAAGAAACAACCCTAGTTTAAGCATAGATTGAAAGAACAACTTCCATAGTCTTTGTGTAAGATAAATATCTCTGTAGAGAAGGGGATTCACTACTCATGAGTTCTCTTCACTCAGAGAGCCTCACGGGGAAAACTTCCCTCAACTATCTCAAAGAACAACAATGAGAGTTCTAGAATCATAAAGAGTAGGTCACAAAGATTTCTTGGACAAACTGACAAGCTCTTGACCAAAGGATGACAACACATAATTTAGAAGAAAGCGCGATGTGCTGGCATCCCTGAGGCACGCTGGTGTCTCGTACTAACCAGAAAACAAGTTTATCACAAAAAATAACAAAGTGGCTACATCTACTCTAATTGCTGAGAACTTCGAGAATGTGGGAAAATGATAGAATACGATAGAACTGAAATAAAGTAAAGTAAATGATGAAGATAAAGAGTAGAAATAAATTTCTTACAACTAGCCAAGTAATGAAGCCTCCAACATTAAATGTCTTCAATACCTGCATGCGTAATATATGGAGAAATTGTTGGGGTTGTATAGGGGTTTGCCTTAGTCAAACCCCCATTTTGGTGTTCCCACCTCCATGGACAACCAAATAGAAAGAGAGAGATGAAATGAAGTGGAAAAAGCGCGTGGTGAAAGAAAAACCCACTTCAGGAGTAGAAACCACACCACCAGGTATGATTGGTAAAAGCAATCCCCGCTCGAGGAGGAGAACCTGTATCACAAAAGAGGTGATAAAAGAAATCCTCACTTGAGGAGGAGAATCCGTATCAAAAATTAAGGATGAAATAGATAAGGGATATGGAATCCCAAGATGCTTGCAAGTACAAGACAAGGGAGATATCACATGCAAGAGAAAAAAGTGCTACAAAAGGTGTTGCAAGGATGTGAGAGTCTGCTTAGCAAGATGTATGGAGTTGTGCAAGCAAGAGAGAGTGATAAAGAAGATGAGAGTTCAAGGTAGAACCCAAGGAGATCAAATGAATTGAAAGAATGGATTAAAAAAAGAGAATAGGAGGGAAAGAAGCTTCCTGAGCTATTTCAAGGTGTCCCTAGTTGTTACCATTGACAAAATGAGGTGAAAAATGGAAAACATGATCGAAGGTGATCATTTGAATGTTGAAACATCATATGACACTAGCACAACACATGGACATCCATGTGGTGTGCTAGTCTTCAAACATGTCATGCTACAAAATGATGCGAATAGGAAAAGCACAAAGTTTGATGCAAAGCGAACACACAAGGCTAGCTACTGAAAAGGGGTGCTAGAGCATCCTAAGAAGGGAAAATGGTTGATGCAAGGGATAAAATGACCCTACTCAAGATTCTAAGGGAGTGGAAACTAAAGCGGATAGAAGAATGTATGTGAAATTACAAGGGTTGGAATTTTACGACTATACATTTTTCCCCCACTTTAGTGGGCATATGAATCTACACTAATATTCATGCTAAAGGAAATATACTAAAGATAAATAACATCATTGTACAAAAAGGATACTATAGAGGAAGTAGACAACTCCTCAAACCAAGGAAGTATGCCCCTAGGTTGAAGACCTGCAAAATAGATGCATTAGACAAGAAAACCCTACAACAAACAACAATGTTAGAACATACAAAGCTAAAGGATTTGAGTTAGAAAAGTGAAAGTGACCTCGATGTAAAAGGTTGTCTCAGTACTATGTGTCATCCCCAAATTAAGAAATAACACATAGAAGAATTCTAGAACAAAGAGAGGAAGGGAATATATGCAAGATGAAGAAGATGCAGATCTTCAATCCGGTATATACAAATTGAGAAGAAAGAGAATTTAAGAATGTAAGCACCTCACAGGCCTGCAAACCTGCAAGGAAGGTGTCCTCCAAGATCTCTCACATGAAGGAAACCAAGAAAAATCACCCTACAAGCCCGTAGACCTACAAGGAAGGTGTCCTCCAAGATTTCTCACATGAAGGAAACCCAAAAAAGTGCCCTACAATCCCGCAGACTTGTAGGGAAGGTGTCCTCCAAGATCTCTCACATGAAGGAAACCTAGAAAAAGTGCTCTACAGGTCCATAGACCTGCAAGGAGGCATCCCCCAAGATCTCTTTCAAGGAGGTTACCCAAAGGAGGGGACTCCGTAGAGTCAAATTGGAAAGCGGATTTACAGGCACACCTACAAAGCGACATGTTTACCCATAGATAAAGGATGTCAAAAACAAAGTGGCCACACAAGCATTCAAGTGGAAAGTCACACAGACCGTTAAAAAGCTGGAGGCTTTCAAAGGAGTCCCTCAAAAACCCTTTAAAAGAAGAGGGGTCCACTCAAGGGATGCACTATTTGAAAAGCGAGGTCTAGTCTAGCTGCCCCCAAGCTAGATGCAAAGATATGAAATAGGTCTAGTCGGGCTGTCCCCAAGCTAGACACCATATAATTCATTTGAGAGAAAATATTTCAAAGGGGGTTCCCAAAAGAAAAGGAGGTCCACTCAAGGGACGCTTCATTTGAAAGACATAGAGAGAAGAGAGGGAGTCATTAAGAATGATACACATCTCCAGAACAATCTATCACTGCCCCCAATATACAAGGGAGGAGAACCATGCAATATATTTAGAACAAGATAGAGCTAAACCTTGATATCACTTGTCATTAAAAGAAGAGGTAGGAACATCAACAAACAAATGAGTGATGGCACTTGAATCATGAAGTTATTGTATTTTATCCTTCAAGGCCTTACATTCACTAGTGGAATGGCCAAACACTCGATGGTATGCACAAAAATAATGTTTTTCTTGATCGTGCTTATAGAATTTACTACATGTAGGAGGAGGAAGAGTAATCAAGCGGGACTTTAAAAGCCTCAACAACATACACTCTTTCTCAGATAAAGGATGAGGAGTAGGAAGCAACCCTTTCTGTTGCGAAGAAAAGTTTGACTTCTCACAAGAAGAAGATATTCAGATCAAAGACAAAGAAGGATAGACCAATCCATGAGAACAAGGTTGAGCGAACATCATGTCAACATTCAACCATGGTTTCTTCTTATATTTTTCATTCAAACAACCAAGCCCCAAATTATGCTTGCGAGGTACAAATTATATAGGGACCTGAATGCCTTGTTCGTTACGCCCACAACCTTTACACCCATAGCCACATTTAGAGATACGCTTAAAGTCGAGGTCATAACGTGTTTGAAAATATTGAGAAGGAGGAGGATATTCATAGAGAGCATTGTTCCAACAATGGGAATCACACTCCTCTACGAGATTTCCATCATCCTTTTTAACAAAACTTCCAACATTATCTTCTTTAGCAGAGGCATAATAATCTTCCTCAGAAGGGGGATCAACACTAAGGACATTACAATTCACATTCAAATTATCCCATGATGCAAAAGAGTAATCATCTTTGATAGCGGGTTTAGATGATGTTATTGAAAGGCTTAAGTGGATCAAATCGACTTTACATTCCCCAACGTAGGGTTCTGTAAAGTCTAAAAAACCCAATCATCACCAAGACATGCATTCTCTTGAGAGGAAGAAGGAGCAGACTTAGTATTCCTTGCTTCAAAAGGATATTCTTCAGGGACATATATCTCAAGAGTATCCTTTATAGTAGGTACTGTTGGAGTAAACATCGACATTGGAGGACATTGAAGGAATAAGAGTAGGCACAACCAAAACCTAATCGACAGTTGCCATATCACATTAGTGCATAGAATCAGGTTTAGCCTAAATTGTGACTACTCTATTATTACAAATGAACTTAATAGATTTATGCAAGGTATACGAGATTGCACCCATAGCATGAATCCACGGTCTACCAAGAAGAAGGTTACAAGGTAACTTTTCTGACACAACATATACAAGAGTGGGTACAGTAATGGGTCCCAACCTTAAAAGGAAAGACTATCATGCCTAGGGCTTATCGATCGACATTATTGAACCCATGCATAAAAACAAAAGAAGCATTAAGAGAAGATGGATCAATATTAATCTTAGGCAATAGATTAATGCTACATATGTTGAGCACCAAATTGATGTTAATAAGAGTACATCTAATTCCAATATTGTTAATGTTAACTATAATCATTAGAGGATTTTATTGCTCCTGTACTTCTGAAGGCGAGAGTTTCTGTGGATAGAATGTAATATTCGATGAATCTACATGAATATAATCTATCAATGTATCAACATCTACCTATTGTGCAGTTTTTGCACACACGCCCCACTGAAAGTAGGGACCCTCATTTTTTTGGGGTTTTGCTTGCTTGGACCCATGCTCTAATGTTTATCTTGCTAGTTGGAGTGGCGCATTTGTGAGTTTTATTAAAAAATCTTAAGATCTGAGTAAATTCTGGACTTTTCACCGTTTTCGAGAAAATCTGCCCTGGCCGGATTTTCTCGATTTTCTTTTGGAATCCGGAGATAGTTGTCTTTGACCCAAATCCAGGGAAATCCATCGTATCTGGATTTCTCTGAAGTCTATGGCCCTGTCGGATCTCTGGGTTTTGGTCTTGGCTGTCTTATCGGTCGCATTAATGGTGATTGCATGACCCTTTTGGGGTATTGATATATTGAATCTTGGGGAATAATTGGTCATTTGAGTTTATTTGTTCGCTTGTCATTTGAGTTTGTGCGCTGGAGCTTGAGGTGTGTTGCTAGATCGTGCATTTCAAGGCTATTTTGGAGTGCTACATTTGAATTTCGTGAGCGCTGCTCGTATCTTGCTCGTGTTTGTGAGTTGATTGTTAGCATCGCCAATTCTAGTCCTTGTGCTCTCATGGTATGTGGACATGCTCCTTTCCTCTGTCGGTCGTTAATTGCTTTGCCTCATTTGCATTCATACCTTTCGTTGCTTCGCTATTTCTTGGGTGTGCGTGCCATGTTTGGGCATTTAGGGTTTTCATTTTTCTACTAGTCTATCAAGTCGGTCAGTGAATATTTATCTTGGTCTGGCATTTCACTACTCTTCTTGGGGCTTTCTTGCATTTTGTCTTAAACCTCCCATCTCATTCGTTGGCAAGTCGTGCCTGGTTTTTTTTTTCGTGCTCCCATGGCGGAGATTTTAAGGGTTCCTAACTTAGGGCAATGCCAATCCCTCTCAAATTGCTGAGAGGAGGGTTTTCAATTCATATTTGATCCATTGGGGTCTGTGGTTAGGTCATTGTCGAGGTGTGGACCCTAGGTTCGTGGTCGTTTGATTCATTTTGGAAAAATGAGAGAATGTGGTTGAGTTCGGGTTTTCGATGTCTTCGCAGAATTCCACCTGGTCTGGATTTTTCCAGCTTTCCCGTTCCTTCTTTCTTGCCACTTTAACCAGATTTTTTGTCTGCCTTGCGAAAATCCGCCTCCTCTGGATTTTCCCGATATCCGTGGTTGGGTTGTTTTGCCAGATTCACGCTTTATGGTGATTTATCTTATTCTTGCTAAATTTCGCTTCCACCGGATTTTCCTGGATGTTTTGTGTCTCACCCTTTTTCCCGGGTTGTTATAACTATTGCTATTTTCGCTAAAATCCGCCCTGGTCGGATTCTTTCGAAGTTTTGAGAAATAATGAATTTGAGGATTATGTGAGAGGTTTACTTATTGGTAGTATTTTTAAATGATCAAATGAACTTATGCTAAGGTTATTCCTTTATTGCATTGATGGATTAAGATGATATTTTGGGGGTTTATATGTTTGTCTCACTGGATTCCGCCTGGTCCGGATTTTCCCAGAATTCCTCTCCACTGTGGAATCCATGAGGTGGGATGAGTCCCGAAATTTGGTGATATGGTTCTCTGACATTTTGTTGCTTCTCTTGGGCCTCATTTTAGTCATTTTTATTTGTTTGCAGGCAGGATCAGGACAAGATGTTGCTGGTTGAGGCAAAGGGAAGGCAATAGATCTAGGTGCAGAGACTTCTGCTGTCTTTGATGCGAGAAGGTAAAGTTGGATATAAAAAGAAAGATTCCTGAAAGCAAGCTGACTTCTATTTGGTCAGGAATCACCGATACCAATGTGGGCATGTGGGATTATGAGGAGTTTAAAGCTGAATTGGCAACACCAAATCTTCCTTTGTTGGCCAGGAGAACTGTGGAGTTCAGGTTGGCACATGTAGCAGGTTTTCCCTCCATGGTGTAGTACTATGAATTGGTACTTGAGTGTGCCAAGAACTATGGCAGAGGGACACAAAGGATAATTGGTCCTCAAGGAAGGATTTTGGTAGGTTTTAGTCCTGTGTCCATTGCAAGGACTTTTGATATGCTGGACATGTCACATGTGGTGGGTTTTGACATAGACACAACAAGGAAATACTATGAGGAAAATATGGTCAAGTCCCAACAGGTAATCAACTCTTGGTTGGAGAATCCCAAGTCTCACTTCTCCAAATTGCCAAAGCAGCTATTTAGGCTCAAGTTCAAAAGGGAGTATTACAATGTTATCACTCTTCTTAGTAGACTAGTAGGATTGAAGAGTGTAGGGGTATTTGAAAGCTGGATGTTTAATGTTATTGCTCAAATGGAGCAGGGTATTGATTATCATTTGGCAGGTGCCATAAGTGAAGTCATCCACGAGCAGTTGTGCAATGTCTTGCAAACCAAGACTTTTACTATGACCTCCTACTTAGTGTATGCATAGGCAAGATTTCATCCATATAAGGGATTGAGCACCAAAGGTACATTTGGGCAAGATGCAATATATGAGGTATATCCGCAGCTGCACCTAATTGGAGGAAGCTATAGAAGAGAAAACAATGCTTTCACAATGTATATCACCAGATTGCTTCAAGGTGTAGAGCATATGAGAATTTTTGATAAAGCTAAAGAATTGATAAAGAGATATGGAGCATGGTTTATCCAGTTTCCCACCTTTTCTTACATTAGGATTGATGGTTGTGAAAGGGCTCCCTATAGACTCCTGAGGTATCCTACTGATCATATTATATTGTTGGAGGTCACTAGGCAAATTTGTGACTTTGAAATAGTTGTGAAAGGTGATAAGCATAAAACAGGTTTTGGGAATGATTTTCCCTTGAAGATAGGAATGGGTGAGGTTTGTCCTTCTATCTAGTCTGCTCATGCTTCTGAGGAGGAGATGAGCACTTTTTGTCTCTCTTTCCATTCCAAGAGAGCAAGGTTTGACATCACTGGTGAGGCACAGAGGAAGGCCAATAGGGAATACAATCATAAGGTTAATATTGAGGATTATTGGGTCAAACTTACTGATGAATTTGAGGTAAGGAAGAAGAAATTCTCCAGGTTGCCAGTGGACTTGGTAAGGTTATACAATGTGAAGGCCACCCTTGACCAGGTGGAAGAGGATGGAAATTTAATTCAGGGTCATGTCTTCAAGGAGGTGAAAGACATGCCAGTTGGAGAGATTGACTGGTTAGAAGAAGAGAAAACAGAATTGGATCAAATCATGACTCTGGTGATCAAGTACACCAAAATGTGGTTGAAACACAAAATGCTGGAATTGGAGAGTGAGGGTGTCCAATGTACTTATGAACTAATGGGAGACTTGGAGTCTCATTCTGCTTCTGAGGAATCACACGAGCAGGATCCTAAAGGTAAGACAAAGGTGGACTCTCCTTTCAAAATTCAGGTTAGAGATGTTCAAGCTGAGAAGGCAGCAGAAGTGGGTAAACAAAGGAAACCTATTGCCAAGAAAAGGAGACATGTCTCAAGGAAAGAGGTTGAAAAAGAAAAAGAAGAGAGGGAAGAGAGGGAAGAGGTAGATGTTACCCCTCCATTGAAAAAAAGATGAAGGCTTGTGAAGCTGTCACATAAATAGGAGGAGGCTCCTAAAGCTGATGAGGAGGTCGAACCACCAGTGGTAGAAGTAGAGAGTTCGGGGGAAAGAACACAAGTATACATGAGGAGGTCAAGGAATCCTTCCCCAAAGGATGCTGCTATGAAGGAGGATGTTCCTGTGACTGCTCCCATTGCTGAACAGGAAAGTATCTCCATTCCTCAGGATACTGGTAGTGTACAAGAAGAACCGGGGAAGGATGAAGATCCTAAGGACTTGGGAGAGAAGGAATTTCAGGAAGGAGACCTCTATAGTGCAGAGGAAAAAATTGACAAGGTAATTCAATCCCCTTTGGTGGCCTATGTGGATTCACCTACAAAAGAGCAATTGAATAAATCTCCTCAACAAGAGGAGATACTAGTTAAGATTTCTTCACTGGTGCAGGTTGTTGTAGAGGAGAAGTTGCAAGACAAGGAGAATCCAATCATGGATATCCCTAATGTGCCAAGTGTTGAGAGGGATGCCCAGAATGACCGGTAGGAGCAAGATAAGCAAGATATAGTGCCAACTAAGTCTACTGTTCCAGGTTGGATGAATAAAGAATTGAAAAGTAAACTGGCAATAGTGGAAGATGCTCCTCCTAATTGGGATGACTTAATGGCCAATGTTGAAAAAGGAAAGATTAAGAAGGCTAGGGTCGTGTCCCGGATTGAGAGAGATAGGTCTGGCAATAGAGTGGCTCATATTGCTACCCCTGCTCCAGATAAGGATAGAGATAATGTAACTACCAAGGATTATCATGTGTAGACTATTGACTTAGGGCATGAATCTATGGAACAGGACATTGAGAAGTATGAAGGCTCTAGTGCTATAATTGTGGGAAGATTGAAGAAGGCTGTACAAACCAGGCATGAGTTGGAGAAAGAGAATGAGAAATTGAAGAAGTACTTGCAGGAGTTGATGAAACCCTTGCACCGTTGGCTCTTCCTCCTCTATTGCAGGTTTCTTGCCTCAGGAAACAATCTCCAAGCTTGAGAAGATGAAAGGCACCACACTTGCCACTGTTGCTTGGTTGCAAGGGGTTCAAACTAAAGGAGATGCAACCATTAAAGATATCTTTTCAACCGGAGGGGATGCCATGAGATCAGTGGACTGGTTGAAAACTGTGCTGGCTCAAGACAAGGAAGATACTGATCTTCTACTACAGAAAACCAGAACGATCATGGAGTTTACTAAAGATAAGCTGGTAAAAAGTGGGATTCTTCCTTTCCCAAGGGTTTCTGAACCTTGGGAATGGTTTGAGATCCCGCAGATGAGGCAAAAGGCCTTGAAAAGGATTCACAAACAAGGAAAGCAGATTGAGGACACTTTGATTGATATTCATGATAAGTGTATCTCATTCTTTGAAATTATGACAGGAAGGAAGAAGTTTGCTCCGAAGCATCTTAATCTGGAGGAACTTAGGAAATGGTGGAGAGATGTTTATTCTCCAGTTGGTGAGGGACCAGTCACTGAGCATCAGCTAGATGATGCTACAACCTATATTGCAGTTATTGACATATACTTAACTAATAGAGCTGATTGGGATGGTTCAGTGAGGTAGGAAAGGGATGATATTAAGTCTCTTGAAAGAAGAGTTAGGGTTTTGCCTATGCCACCTGTTGCTGAGCTGGATAGAGTATTGCTGGCCGTGCATAGTGAAGAAGATCGAGCTAAGGAAAAGGATGGGAAGTAGTTATATAGGGCTACCTTGAGATTTGTGCTTCCCATTACTCACATGCATTGGGCCAACCCTTTGATACTTAGGCCGATTTGGATGAAATTGGTGCTAATTGCACATTTCATGTATTATTCGAATATCTTTTGAGGCCGACCTCTTGTAGGTCATGTTTTATTGTAAATTCTTATTTTTGGGCCGACCTATCTTAGGGATTCTCTATAAAATGGGTGTGTTGCCTCATTTGAGATATAGATAGGTGATACATGATACGTATAGAGAAGTAGAATAGAGATTTCACATTTGAGTGAATTAGGGTTTGTTTTCAAGCAAGTGTTGTGACAGGCAATTGGAATTGTTGCCATTTTGGATCACTTAATATAAGAAAGGATACTGTGATTTGGTATTTGTCTTGTGGAGCTTCATCTGGCATGGTTCTTGTTGTTCTATCTTTAAAATTGCTTCTAAGTTCATAGTTAAATAGTTTGGTGATGCTTAGGGTTTCATGTTTGGAATGTTTGCAGCGATCTCTATTCCATACTTTTTGCAGTTAGCTGATTGTTAGCTGCTTTGCAAAGTTAGCCTGGACTTAAAATTGTGCTTAGTTCAATTATAAGGATTTGTTCAAGATTGCCTGAAAGAATGTTTGTGATTTGAAAATATTTAAATACCTTAGAATATTGCACTATTTTTGTGAAATTGCAGATTTATTTGGATTAAAACAGAAAGTAGTTTATGAGAGATCGGTCCATTTTGAGAATTTTATCTTTTGGCAGTATGAATCTTAGAGTTAAAAGTAGTCTTAGAATTATCTCTAAAACCTTCATCTTTTGCTATTTCTTTATTATCTTGGGTTCAATTAAAAAGAGTCAAGTGTCAATTCATTGTTTAGATCTGATAAATTCAAATTCCAGTGTTTGCTTGTAGTAAGGTCCCTTTGTGATTACCAACATTTTCACATTATCTCTGAGTTGTTTCACTGCATTGTCAAGACCTAACATTAGAGACCTTGGGGTTATCTCTTTTCCAATAGAGATTTACCTTTCAAGAGAGATAGGATATCATATTCTATCTGAGTTGTTGCTGTGCAGAAAACACCATCAACACTACCTACCTAGATGAAGAAGGAAAGAGGATATTTTTCAAGGCTTCTTGAAGCATACCTTGATAAACCAAAGAAGATTGAAGCAAGTCCCACTGTGAGATCTTATCTAGAGTAACTTTAAGTTGCTTGACAAGATCGTGATCACCAGGTGCTTTATTTATAGGTTCAAGAGTTTGAAGAAGGCTTGGTTGTTTATTCATATTGTTCTCATAAGTATGGGCTATCACTATTTAAGAGGGAGCCTTATAAATATCAAGAGAATCACTATCAAATGGAACACCATCAATAGAACAAATAATTTTAGGAGGACTAGCTGGAACTGCCACATAAATGTCTGGTCTCTTAGGCCTTTGAGGGGTAGCAAAGACATAGATTATATTTACAGACTCATCACTACTGGTGGAATAATTATTTGAAGATATATTCTCAACATCGATCCAAACATGATCAATTGTGGAAGGAGATTCATCATTTGCTAATGCACCATCTCTAGAAGAGAGTGAATTGGAATAAAGAGATTCATCATTCACCAATGCAACATCTCTAGAAGAGAGTGCATTGCGATGAAAAGATTCATCATTCACTAATGCATCATCTCTAGAAGAGAGTGCATTGGAATGAAGAGAAGGTAGAGTAACATTAAGAAAGGTAGCAATGATTTCATCTTCTTTCAACAAAATATCCTCTGAAGCAAGAGGACTTTCATGAGAAGGATCAAAGATATCAAGTGAAATATACAAAGCCAAGTCACCATCACATGCATGAAATGGAACATCATTAACACTCTGTATATAATCAAATATTGAACTAATGAAAGAAGATATTAAATTCATTTTGTATTTTTTCGGTATTTTATATGTTCTAGTAATTTATATTTTTAGAGGTCTTCAGAGCAGAATTTGAGGTCGAAACTTGCGTCGGTCCTTAAAATTTGACAATCGAAGGCATTTTATTTTAGGGACTGAACTAGTTCTCTAGGAGACCTTTCCAATGGTGCAAACAATTTTGAATTCCGAGCACCGAGTCAAAAGTTATGACCCTGCCAAGTAGGGGTAAATAAATTCCTAGTTTTTTGCTTCATGTCGGGTTCACCAAAATGTAGGGAAGGGGGATTTTATACTCATGAGTTATCTTCACTCAAAGAGCCTCATGGGGTGAACTACCCTAAACTACCTCAAGAAACAACAATGAGAGATATAGAATCAGAAAGAGTAGGTCACAAATATTTCCTAAATAAACTGACAAGCTCTCGGCCAAAGGATGATAGCACAGAATGTAGATGATAGCGCGACACGCTAGAATCCATGAGGTGCGTTGGAATCTCGTACAGACTAGAAATAAATTTTATCATAGAAAATGACAAAGTGGCTACTTCTACTCTAGTTACTGAGAAATTCCAAAATGTGGGAAAATGACAAAATACGATAGAATTGAAATAAAGTAAAGTAAATGATGAAGATGAAGAGTAGAAAGAAAGTGCTTACAACCAACCAAGTAATGAAGCCTCTAGCACATGAATGTCTTCAATACTTGCATGCATAATATCTAAAGAAATTTTTGGGGTTTTATAGGGGTTTTCCTTAGTCAAACCCCCGTTTTGGTGTTCCCATCTCCAGGGACAGCTAGATAGAAAGAGAGAGATGAACCGAATTGGAAAAAGCGTGTGGTGAAAGCAAAATATTCTTCAGGAGTAGAACCCACACCACCAAGTATGATTGGTAAAAGCAATCCATGCTTGAGGAGGAGAACGCATATCACAAAATAGGTGATAAAATAAATCCTCACTCGAGGAGGATAACCCGTATCACAAAGTAAGGATGCAATAGATAAGGGATATGGAATCCAAAGATGCTCGTAATCACAAGACAAGGGAGATATCACATGAAAGAGAAAAAAAGTGCTATAAAAGGTTTTGCAAGGATGTGAGAGTGCTACTATAGCAAGTTGTATGGAGTTGTGCAAGCAAGAGAGAGTGAGAAAGAAGAGGAGAGTTCAAGGTAGAACCCAAGGAGAGACCAAATGGATTAAAAGAATGGATTAAAAAGAGAGAATAGGAGGGGAAAGAAGCTTCCCAAGCCGTTTCATGGTGTTCCCAACTGTTACCACCGACAAAACGAGGTGGAAAGTGGAAAAAATGCCCAGACGTGGTCGTTTGAATGTTGAAATGTCACAGGACACTAGCGCAGCGCGCAAATGTCTGCACGATGTGCTAGTGTCTGAACACGTCATGCTACAAAACGACGCAAATAGGAAAAGCACAAAGTTTGATGCAAAGTGAATGCACAAGGGTAGCTGCTGAAAAGGGGTGTTGGAGTACCCTGAAAAGGGAAAAAGGTTGATGCAAGGGCTAAAATGAGCCTACTCAAGATGCTAAGGAAGTGGACACTAAGACAGATACAAGAATGTATGTTAAATTGCAAGGGGTGCAATATTACGACTATACAATCTCATATAATTTCACACTAGAGATGTTAGGATTAGTGTTCTATTCACGCTCAATCCTATGTCTAATGTTATTTTCTCAAAACATCTTCCAAAAAGAATAATATTTGAAGCAAAGCTTTGATTTTAGTGTTTTTCTAAAGATATTGACAATTTAGATGACTTAATAATGGGAGTTACATTGGTAAGAGTGGAGCATCTTGTCTTAATTAGTGGGATCTATGACCTTGTTGGCATCTTAATCATGGAGTTTTGGTATCTAGAGTGGTTCCTATTGGGAGTTATGGAGTCAATTATAATGTCAATAGTTGGTTTCTATCTTGGGTATATGTTTTAATGTATTTTAGGGCATGGGTTTTTGGTTTGTAGACCATGGTTTTGGTTTTCACTAGTTTATATAAACCAGTTGGTAGTTCTTTGTTTCCTTATACATATATAGTGTATGATATAGGGGTTGAGTAGTGTTATATAGGTGAAGTACTATTGAGTAGATAGAATATTGTTAGATCAAAGAATATTGAGTAGATTGAATTGGTATTAGGTTGTGGGAGATCTATGGATTAGAATGATGGCCTAAAATATAATGACGTGGATAAAATTTTATGAATGGGGTTGTGTGACCTTTAACATAGTTGTTTTTGCCTAAATTTACCACGTCTTATTTTTCTATCCACCTTGGGTGATACCTAAAGCATGCTCAAACTCTTAAAAATTCCTCTATTCTCTTTCTAATCTTACATGTGATTAATAAATTGGTGCTAATAGTGGTACCTAAGACTATATAAGCACTTTGACCAATAATTATGAAGAAAATGTATTCTCCCTACCTAAATAATACCCATGCATCCAAAGCTTAGCAATTCATATTGTGCTACACATACCTTAAATCATGACCTTAAAAAATTTAATGTTGAGGCATATTATTGTTGGCAGCTAGTCAGTGTTCCCCTCAAAATTTGTGACATGGACTAATCGCCTCTCATGGATCCTTTAACTCTGGTGGTTGTATTGGGCATTAACAGGTTGATATTTTGGTGCAACAACAACTGTGAGGCCAACAATTGATATAAGAGCCAAAGGTGCTAGGTTTGAATCCCCTCAGGTAATGTTGAGGGGGAGATTGTTGGTAGCTGGTCAATGCTCCCCTAAGAATTTGTGACATGGACTAACCACCTCTCATGGATCCGTTAACTCTGGAGGTTGTATCGGGCATTAATAGGTCAATCATGTGGTGCAAAGGCAACTATGAGGGCAACAATTATATTTATTGAAACAAATCCTACAACTAAATTGGGAAGATAAAAACATAAGGATATTATTAAGTTATTTCACTAAAGGACTAGGGTTAATATAAAATTCATAGGCATTGCCATAGGTTACTCTATATTCCCATGTCAAATCATATTTGTGCTTGCATGCCATCAATGAATACTTTATTAGTCAACCTTATGCCACACTTGCATTCCCATATTATCTACCAATCTATCTAAAACATAGTGCATTGTTAGATTAACAATCTACAATTAAATAGATAATAGAATAATATAAATGACCCATTATGCCATATTTCTATAGGATTGAGGATATAATTTAACCTAAGTGCACAACCATGGGGATTGGTCATACTTTGAATGTGAAGTGATAACTTAAAAGGAATAGAAACTTATGCCAACTAGTTACTAAATCAATATAACAAAAAATGCATGAGTATAATATAAGTATTGAATGAAGGAACACACAGACCACTAAGAGGGGGGGTGAATCAGTTGGCTACAATTTTCAACTTTCTAAGCAATGTGACAATGAAATTTAAAAGTATCAACCAGAAGCAAAGGAAAGGTATCTAAACCAAACATAGAAAATGAATCCCACAACACAAGATATCCGAGGAAAAACCCAAGATGGGAAAAAACCTCGGTGAGAATAGTTGCTGGAGGCTACTGCTCTAATCCAGCCTCATAATGAAAATGTTTTCTGTTACAATTTATGTGAACCAACCCAAAGGAACACCAATTCCTAATTTATAAGCACCAAATCAAAGGAGCTTCTACCCGTAATCTGAGAACCCACTCAGATGAGTATACAATGAGATATTTCTGATTTCAAATTTAATCTCATGCTACAAATGAAATTTTGTAACTCATATAGATTTCTGTGCTTATGAAGAATTTGATGATTTGCTGTCCTCAACAAGATATTAGTCTTCAATATTCAACTAAATATGCAATTATTCTTGTACTAACTCTATGAGACTCTATAATATGCATTCACACAATAAATCTCTACAAAACTCTCACATACCTTCACACACTTTTGAAAAAATAAAACATCCAACACTCATAAATGCATACTCTATTTTAACAAAGTTATCTACTCTCTTCTCCACACTCGTACCTTCTCACCCACCTTCTCAAAGGTTACAACATTATCTTCAACACATAACAATGAATAACTATCTATTTTATATATATCTTACTCTTGTAGCACAAGAAAAAATTGTAGGGCTCCTAATCTTTAAACAAAGATTTCTGCATCTTTATGTCAGTAACCTTCCTGTAGCAGTTTCTGCAGATTTTTGATAAATTCTTGTAGCAATATATGAGATGACTTATCTCTGTTATTGCAACTTCTGCATCTACCCTAATATTCTATTTTATATTTTTTGTAGAACTTTAAACAAAACCTAAATCTTATTCTCTTCCTGTTCTTCCATCCGCAAGCATTTAATGCTTTTCTTGAGCAAATAAAAAAATCAATGCTGCTACTTCTTTTTAGACTGGTTGCCATGGATTTAAAAGCCTTTTCTTAAACAAAATAAATATTAGATTTGTTTTGCCTCAATTTTCCCAGTTGAAAAACAACTTAAAATCTGATATCAAATTTGTAATAAATGGAAAACCTTATCTAGGGCATAGCAAAATTCTGCAAGAGGTATGTAAACTTGAACAAAAAGATTATAAAATCTTTTCATGAGGCGTAGTTACATAGACTTCACCGTGAAGCTAAGAATTAACAATAAAATCTGATTTGATTCAAACCATAATGGCCACCAAGGCAACGAGATAAAAAAGAGTATAATGTTTTCCATACTTAATAGATGAAAATCTGATATAGACAATCGACTAGCTGAAAGGAAGACAAAACATGATGTGTCGATTTAGGGTAAAACCGCCATACCTTATGCTTGAAAAAAAGAAAAAAAGAATAACCTCCTTTTTGTTATATTTACACGCTATCCTTTTGCTATCATAACATCTGAATAATGATAGAGTAAAAACTAATCTCCTGTAGCTGCACAAAATAGAACCCCGCACATCTAGAAACCCTAGCAGACAAAAAATGAAATAATCGGCCAAAGCTTCCACATATTCACCATGGAATTATTACTCCACATATTATCTGCAATGTGTATGCCATGTCAGTATTCTTTAATCGGTCCAAGTTGCAAGGTTGTCTTTTATTATATTTCACTATTGACCAACATTGACTTCGATTTAAGCTGTTAAGTTTTTGTCGCTGTGAAGCTCCTGTTGCTTTGCAGTCATATTCCTGTCACATGAACTGCAAACTATTGTAGTTGTAAACTATAAGATTTTTGTGTCATGCTTGTTCCTGTAGCTGCATACAAACCATGTATACCATTAGTTGACATTAATGGCAATCCAATGCCAACCAACAAAAATCAATGCCAACAATCTCCCCCTTTGGCATTGATGTCAACCAATCGATTTTATCCCACTCCATAGATAAATTCTCCCCTTTTGACAATAATGGAAAAGTGTGTCATAAAGACTACTTTTAGATCGAATACCACCATGCTATCATAACTGTGCACCTGTAGCAACATAAAAACTGAGTAGAAATTGACTGAACCTTACTACTTTCAAATTATCTCCCATTATCATGAACATAACAAAATTCAGATTTGTACTAAACAAATGGTAATACACTTTCCAGTATGAAGGACAACAATAATAGTCTCCATGAAGAAACATGTAAGGATCAACAATAATCTAGACAAAAAAAACTATTAGAAACAACAAGTGTATGACATGAGAAATAACCATTTCTTCTTGAAGAACCATCTCTCTTGGAACTTCAAACTTGAGACTTCTACCCCCGTGGAGTAGAAAAAACTCAGGGATGTAAGATTAAGTCTAATAATCTCCCCCTGAATCATAAACTTCCTTATCCAACTAAGTGTTAAAAGAGCGAGATACAACTCCCAACCTAATTCTCAAATACTCAAATGTCTCTTTGGGCAATGGTTTGGTAAGGATATCAACTATTTTCTCACCAGTATTCACATATTCAAGTTGAACTTATTTTTCACTCACTTTTTCTCTCAAGAAATGATACTTAATGGCTATGTGCTTGGTTATTGAGTGCATAACTAGATTTTTAGAGATATTGATTGCACTATAATTATCACAGATAATGGAAATAGGTTCTGAATATTCTACTTGAATATCTTTCAGAGTTTGTTTCATCCAGATAATTTGAGAGAAACATGAGGCAGTAGCTATGTATTCTGCTTCAACTGTAGACAATGAAATAGATTCTTATTTTTTATTATGCCAAGAGACCAATCTACCACCAAGGAAGAAAACACCTCCACTCGTGCTCTTCTTGTCATCTATGCACCCAACCCAATCCGACACTGTGTAAGCTTGCAATGTGAAGTCATCATGTTTAGCATACCATAAACCATAGGTCAAACTTCCTTGCAAATATCTAAAAATTCTTCTTATAACATTCAAATGAGATTGTTTTGGAGAAGACTGAAATCTAGCAACCATACATACAACTTGTACAATATTTTGTCTAGAGGCAGTAAGGTACAATAAACTTCCAATCATGGATCTAAACATGGTTTGATCAACATCAGGTGAATCATCATCCTTGGATAGCTTGCATCCAGTCACCATAGGTGTACTAACAGGCTTACAATCATCCATTTGAAACCTTTTCAACATGTTTTTAGCATACTTGGTTTGTGAAATAAAAATTCCTTTGTCTAATTGTGAAATTTGCAAACCAAGAAAGTAGGACAACTCACCTATCATCAACATTTCAAATTCTTGTTGCATCTGATCAACAAACTTATTGCACAAATTATCATGACTTCTAGCAAAGATGATATCATCTATGTAAACAACAATGATAATCATATGGTTACCTTCCACTTTGGTGTATAGATTACTGTCAACACATCCTTTCTTGAAGCCTTGCTGATGCAAATAGTTGTCCAATCTAGAGTACCATGCTCTAGGTGCTTGTTTTAACCCCTATAATTCTTTTCTCCATTTGCATACATAATATCCTTGTTCAAGTGACTCAAACCCTTTAGGTTGTTCCATGTAAACTTCTTCCTCAAGGTTACCATTTAAGAATGTGGACTTAACATCCATTTGATAAAATTTGTAGTTCTTATATGATGAGAATGCTAAGAACATCCTAATAGCCTCTATTCTTGCAATCGGGGCAAATGTTTCCTCAAAATCTATACCCTCGACTTGAGAGTATGATACCTTGCATACTAATCTAGCTTTATTTCTTATCAATTTACCTTCTTCATTTACTTTGTTCCTGAAGACCCATTTTGTGCCAATAATGTTCTTATTAGCTAGCCTTGGAACTAAATCCCATGTTTTATTTCTTTCAATCTGTTGTAGCTCCTCTTTCATAGCCTTTACCCAATCTTCACTCTTGCTGGCCTCATTGTAACTTTTTGGTTCTATTTCAGTTAGAAGACACAAGTTGACTTGATCATCATTTCCAACATGTCTTCTTCTAGTTTGTACACCAAGCTCTTTGCTTCCTATACTCTAATTTTTAGGGTGGTACTTCTGAACATACTTGCTTGGGGGTTTATTTGGAGTTTTTCCAACTACATCTTCTTCATTTTATGATTGCTCTTCACCTTCATCATGATATTATTCAATCTGATTTTCTAATTTTTTCCTTGACTGCTACAAATCTTCATCTATTCTCACATGTACACATTCAACTACTCTCTTGAGGCATTTGTTGAAACACTTATATGCCTTACTGTGAGTTGAGTATCTTAAGAATATCCCATCATCACATCTTGCATCAAAGCTACCAAACCCATCATCATCTTTCTTAATAAAACACTTACTACCAAAAAAATTTGAAGTATTTGAGAGAAGGTTTCTTACCATGCCATAGATCATAAGGTGTCCTTTTGCTGTGTACTCTTAGCTGGGCCCTATTTAGTGTGTATATTGCTGTATGAACAACCTCTTTCCAATAAACATCTGGTAGGTTTGAATCATTAAGAATAGTTCTTGCCATTTCTTTCACACTCCTATTCTTCCTCTCAATAACTCCATTTTGTTGAGGTGTTCGAGCAACAGGTTAAAATTACAAAGCTGTGTCACACTTTCAACCAACTTATCAACACAAGTGAATTTTAGTATTTATAACTAAAAAACAATTTTGGTCAAACATATAATCTAATAAGATTCATTCTAGATAAGTTAAATGTGTGCACAAATTTTCCAACTAAAATTGTTGGCTAAATGCATATGTAGCACCACTTTGAGGCCAATTTACTAAAAAAATGATTATTTGAAAATTTAATGTTTCAACAACTCCTACTCATAATTTAAAAAAAAAAATGTAAAAATACCCTTTTGTAGATCCATAAGTGTAGTTTTCAAATATATATTTATTTTAATAGTTCAACTAATATTTATATTTTATTTTTAGTTTTTTACTAAAAGTAGGTTATCGGCAAAAATTTTTAGGTTGATTACCATATCAAGAAAAATACTAAAACTTATTTAAAAAAATAAAAAAATATGATGCCCTAGATAAAAGAATCTAGATTAAGGTAGTATAATTTGTTTTCTATTTTAGATAGAATTTTAATATAAAAGTTGACGTCGAGTGGAAATAACCGAGTTTTAATACACACACATTTAAATATTTATTTTAAAATATATATTTATTAAAATTGCAAAACAAAATATCCATGCCTTAAAGTTTCAAGTTATAAATACACACAAAACATTTGAAGGAAAAAAAAAAGAAAATTTACTATATAAAGCTTGACATCTCATGTAACGTCATTTTTCAACATTTTACCAACAACTAAATTATAGTGTTAATTTATAAAAAACTATATTCAAATAATTTTTTAATTTTGTCAAAAAAATAAAAACATAAAATATACTAAAAAACAAACATTTTATTAGTTTACATCATTTCAAAATTCAAACATATATGTCACTTTCTAATGGTTCAAGTTTAAAAGTTAGATCATTATTGGCTGTTTCCTTTATAAAAGTGTGATACAACTTTGTACTTTTACCCAACAGAATATTGTCTTCTAATCCCATGTTGTTCATAATAGTCTTCAATCTGATTTGATGTAAATTCTCCACCACAGTTTGATCTTAAACATTTCAACTTGAAACCACTTTGTTTCTCAACCATTTTTTTGAATACCTTGAACCTTTCAAATGCTTGTGACTTATCTTGTAGGAAAGTTACCCAAGTCATCCTTGAGTAGTCATCAATCAAAAACATAAAGTATTTGTCACCAGTTAAAGATCTTATCCTTGTAGGACCACATAAATCTGTATGTACTAACTCAAGTGGCCTTGTGGTTGAGTACTCTTTAGTCTTGAAACTCACTTTGGTTTGCTTTCCTTTTTGACATTCATCACAAATAGTTTTTGCTAGTTTCGTTATCTTTGGCATATGTCTCACATACCCTTTTGAGCTTACTTTGATAAATTTTTTAAAATTTATGTGTCCTAGCCTCCTGTGCCATAACCAATTCTCTCAAGTTGTAGACATTTCCATTTGTTCTTTTACCTTCAACAACTAATCTTCCATTGTTCTCTTTTCTAATTTCACATCCTTTGGAATCAAATGAAAATTTATAACCGTTGTCACACATTTGACTAACACTGAGCAGGTTATGTTTTAGCCCTTCAACATAGTATACATCCTTTGTGAGTAGTTTCCCATCAATGATTAGGGTTCCTTTACCTTTTATCTTGATTGAGGAGTTATTCCCAAGCTTAACTGAACCATCATTCCAATCTTCTAACTGCTTGAATTTGTTCCTATCGCCAATCATGTGGTTGGAACAACCACTATCTATCACCCATAGATTTTTCTTCTTTGTGTGTAATGCTGTTTGTGCTAACATACTTGACTGAACTTTGTCTTTACTCACCTCTTTCCATTCTTGCTTGGTCTCATTCTTCTTTGTTGCTATTGTTTTTTCATCTTTGTTCTTCTAGGCAACAACTAAATTCTTTTCATGTTTAGTGGATCTTGCTCTATAAAACTTTGCAGTGTGTCCATAGTTATGAAAATAGTAGCATTCTATATTCTCATTGAACATAGGAAAGTTGAAGCCTTGATTATTCTTACTTAAACTTTTACAATCTGCACTCCTATGTCCCAAATTATTACAATGGTAACATACAATATCCAAATCTCTCAATGGTGCAAAATATTTTTTGCTCATGACATTTGGAGCTGCTCTTTTCATCATTTTGCAATGTATGAACTTATGACCATAAGAATTTCATCTAAAAAAATATCCATAAAATTTAGGGGTGTACCAACCATTATACCGAGGAATAATTCTACTAGTTTCCATAGCAACAGTAGATCTTCTCATCCTTGGGGTAGAAACATTAACATGTAGGACGAAAGTGTTATTCTTTGGGTCAACAACACTATCCCTTGGGACATCAACATTTTCACTTGTGGCAGCATTAATACTATCTCTTGGGGCAGCAATATTTTCATATGTGGTAGCATTAATATTATCACTTGGGGCAGCAACATTTTCACTTGTTGCAGCTGTGAAAACAATCTTCTTCTTGGATTTTCACCCATATTGGAGATCTCACCATGTTCATAGACAACACCATTATAATCTTTGTTCTTTTTTTTCTTACCAAGTATACCATTTAGTGCCTTAGTGCTGCTCTCATTTTTTATTCTCAACTTTAGATCTTCTTGGTAAGTTTCTAACTCTTTTCTTAGAGTTACTACCTCTTGTTCCAACCTTTGAAATTATTTTTTCTTAGCATCAACTTCTAATTTCAAAACTTCACTCATTCTTTGAGCTTCTTCTAACTATGTCTTTAGAGTGACAATACTCTTTTCTAATTGGTCTTGTTCTTTTAATGCACTATTCTTGAATTTGGTATGCTCTTTCTTCAACCTTTTTAATTCACTAAGAGCACGAGTAAGATCTCCTTCAAGATTAACCTCAACATCATCTTCATCTTCCTCATCACTATCAACTATTTTTGAATTTTCAGATTGAGCATTATTTTCACTCTTCTTTTCATTTAGAACTTCTTGAGCCATGGAGAGGTTTATCTCTTTCTCATCCTCACTAGCATCTTTAGCTGAATCAATTTCATCATCCGATGTTTCACTTTCAACAGTGAGAAGACTTCGCTTCTTCTTAAAGTTTTTCTTCTTGGATTTGTAGAACTTCTTAGGTCTGAACTTATTAGTTTCTTTAGTGTTTTCTTCCTTCTTCTCATATAAAAACTTAGCAACAATATTTCCAATCTTTCCACAATTAAAACACTTAAAGGGTAGGTTGTCCTTGTACTTGCCCGATCCCTTCTTCAGTTTCTTGACAAATTTTTCTTTAGCATTGTCAGGATCTTCTTGATCAATGTTTGCAGCTGGATCTTTTCCTTTCTTCACTAAGTTGAAGGAAACTTATCTCTTAGAAGGTTCAACACTCACGGTTCTCATTTCATAGGCTAATAATGAACCAAATAATTTATCCATGGAGAAAGTATTCAAGTCTCTAGCTTCTTCTATGGCAAAAACTTTATTGTCATATCTTGTTGTTAATGAACTTAGAACTTTCTTAACAATTACATTATCATCAAATTCTTCACCAAGTCCTCTTAAAACATTAACAATCTCATCTACTCCTAGTAGGTAATAAAAAATCTTCTCATCTTCTCTCATCTTCAGTCCTTCAAACCGAGCTCTGAGATTTTGTAACTTGGCTTCCTTCACATTCTCATCACCTTCATAAATATTTTGTAGCTTATCCCAAGTTTGTTTTGCAGATTTTTAGTGTATAAATTTGACAAACTCAGTATTAGACAATCCACTAAGAATAGCATGCTTGGATTTGGCATTGTACTCATATTCCTTTTTAGCATCAGGATCAGTTGGAGGAGTTTGGGGAACATTATAACCATTTTTGACAATCAACCACACATCACAACCTAAGGAGGACAGGTAGGTTTCCATTCTTCTACTCCAGAAGGCGTAGTTAGTGCCATCAAACATAGGTACTTTCACATAAGAGGATTGAATGCTTAGACATTGTGTTCACAAACCAGAATCTACCCAAGCTAGAGAAAGCTTTCTAATAGGGAACCTACTGCTCTAATACCAATTGAAGGAACACAAAAACCACTGAGAGGGTGGGGGGGTTAATCAGTGGGCTACAATTTTCAACTTTCTAAGCAATGTGATAATGAACTTTAAAAGTATAAACTAAAAAAAAGGAAAGGTATCTAAACCAAACACACAAAATGCATCCCACAACACAAGATATACGAGGAAAAACCCAAGATGGGAAAAAACCTCGATGAGAATAGTTGTTGGAGGCTACTAATCCAATCCAACCTCACAATGAAAATGTTTTTTGTTACAATTTATGGACACCAACCTAAAAGAACACCAATTCCTAGTTTATGAGCACCAAATCAAAGGAGCTTCTACCCCTAATCTAAGCACCCACTAAGATGAGTATACAATGAGAGATTTCTAATTACAAATTCAATATCATGTTATCTAAATGAAATGCTGTAACTCATATAGATTTCTGCACTTATGAAGACTTTGATGATTTACTTTCCTCAACCAACTTCTAGTCTTCGATCTTCAACTAAATCTGCAAGTCTTCTTGTACTAACTCTACGAGACTCTATAATCTACATTCACACAATAAATCTCTGCAAAACTCTCACATACCTTCACACACTTCTGTAGAAAATAAAACATTCAACACTCAGAAATGCATACTCTGTTTTAACAAAGCTATCTACTCTCTTCTCCACACTCTTACCTTCTCACCCACCTTCTCAAAGGTTACAACATTATCTTCAACACACAAAAGTAAATAACTATCTATTTTATATATATCTTACTCTTGTAGCACAAGAAAAATTTGTAGCCCTAATCTTTAAACAAAGATTTCTGTAACTATATGTCAGTAACCTTTTGACCTTCCTGTATCAGTTTCTATAGATTTCTGATAATATAGCAGCATATGAGACGACTTATCTTTGTTATTGCAACTTCTGCATCTACCCTAATTTGCTATTTTATATTTTTTGCAAAACTTTAAACAAAACCTAAATCTTATTCTCTTCCCGTTCTTCCATCTACAAGCATTTAATGTTTTTCTTGAGCAAATAAAAAAATTGATGTTGCTACTTCTTTTTAGACTGGATGCCATGGATTTGAAAATCCTTTTCTTAAACAAAATAAATATCAGATTTGTTTTTCCTTGATTTTTTCAGTTGAACAACTTACAATTTGATATCAAATCTGTAATAAATGGAAAACCTTATCTAGGGCATCACAAAATTCTGCAAGAGGTATGTAAACTTAAACAAAAAGATTATAAAATATTTTCATGAGGCGCAACTACAAAGACTTCAACACTAAGCTAAGAATAAACAATAAAATCTGATTTGATTCAAACCATAATGGCCGCCAAGACAACAAGATAAAGAAGATTATAATGTTTTCCATACTTAATAGATAAAAATCTGATATAGACAATCGCTTGGCTGAAAGGAAGAGAAGACAAAATATGATGTGTCGATTTAGGGTAAAATCACCATACCTTATGCTTGAACTAAAGACAAATAGAATAACCTCCTTGCTATCATATCTGAATGCTATCCTTTTCTTGTCATAACATCTAAATAGTGACAAAATAAAAACTAATCTCCTGTAGCCGTGCAAAACAAAACCCTAAGCATATAGAAACCCTAGCAAATAAAAAATGAAACAATCAGCCAAAGCTTCCATATATTCATCATGTTGTCATTACTCCACATATTCTCTACCATGTGTATTCCATGTCAGTATTATTTAATCGGTCCAAGTTGCAAGGTTGTCTTTTATTATATTTCACTATTGACCAATGTTTACTTTGATTTAAGCTATTAAGTTTCTATCCCTGCGAAGCTCTTGTCTCTTTGTAGTAATCTTCCTATCACATGAATTGCAAACTACTATAGTTATAAACTGTAAGGTTTCTGTGCCATGCTTGTTCCTGTAGCTGCATATAAACCATGTATACCATGAGTTGACATCAATGGCAATATAATGCAAACCAACAAAACTCAATGCCAACATTGACCACTTAGGATTTTATTCAATGGTTGATGAAAAGGGAGTTGCAGTGTAGAAAAATGTATCCCTTTACATTTTCACACTTTTTTGGGTCCTCCCTGCTAAAATTGGGCTTCTTTATTCCTTATTTGGTCCTATTTTGCATCCACAAGCCTTATTTAATACATCTTTCTGAGGATAATCCCCACACATAACTAATGACCAAATATAATTTAATGTTTTTGGGACGTGTGTCCCAAATTTAGTGATCTAGAACTCATACACTACCTTGGGCATATGGGTCCCACCTAAGTTTCAGGACATGAACCTGAATTTGGCATAAAACTTAATATTTCTTGAAATTTGTGTCCCAAGCCTAGGCTATTGGAACTCATACGTCCCAACTAGCATATGAGCCTCTCCTTAGCTTGGACCTATTTTGAATTCAATTCTTGGTAGGATTTTATTCTCCTAGATCCAATGTTAGCTTGAAGTATTGTAATTTTGGGAAATTTGGCATAAACAAGTATAAGTTATTTCACATATTCTCTCCTAGCAATCTTATGAAGCATCCTAAAAGTTTTATTCAAGAATTCTTATAGAAATTTTATAAGATCAAGAGCATTCAAGAGCCTTCAAGAGCTGATTATCAAGCATTTTGGAGTATCAATTCAAGAATCAAGCATGATTTCAAAGTCATCATTCATCATGTTTGGTTTTGAGCTAACATTTGTAATGTAGGGTTTTATGATTCAAGCAAGCATTCAAGTCAAGATCCATAACATTCGATCAAGAATCAAGATCTACATTCATGATATCCATTTCACATAAGTTTGCAAAATTTGATACAAGGGTTTGGTGAGTTACAACATAGCATATTTGTTCATTCATCATTCCTTCATTCTATTTTATTTCATTTGAAGGTTTGATTACCAAAATGGGGTTTGACCAAGGAAAACCCTATCCACTAACAAATCAATTTTTTTCTCTCTCTACATGTGTGATTGCAGATCTAGGTGTTTTAAGCTTGAAGATCCTATGAAGACTAAGTTGCAAGGTTGAAGAAAGTTGTCAAATTTGTCATCTTCACGAAAAGTCATCTATAGGCCAGAATTCAAAGTTTCAGACTTAGAGATCGAAAGGGAGAGAAGCTACAATAGATCATTAGAGGATATCAAAGTTTCAAATCAACTCTAATACTAGGACTAAATCACCACTTGTGGTGTATGAGTCCTAGTATACCAGTTTTTAGACATTTTCTATAGATCCTAGTTTACCAGTTGCAAATTTTAGATCCAGCCTAAAATCCTAAACTGGGACTAAATTTCCCAGTCTGGTGTATGAGTCCTAGTGTTCATCAAAATTCATAATTTTAGGATTCCTGACCTTGTTTCAATCATATTCACTTTTCTAGGTGTCCCTCTGTTCATTCTTAGTTCATTATTTTAATTTTGAGTTTCATATCCTAGGTTACATGTTAGGTTTTTCATGTTACTTTCATTTATTTTCTTTCTGAGCCTTTTCTTAGTGGTGAACCCCCTTTGTTTAATCACACCCAAGGAGACCTTGTAACAACCCCTTCTCTTAATTTAACCATTAGGTTGTTGCTTCTAGGGTTTCCTTGAATGAACTAGAGGGAAATAGGAGATATGTGGGATCCATCCATTCCCTCCTCTTATCTCCCCATTTTCATTTGTGTTCATTTTGGTGAACCTATCCTTTGGACACCTTATTTATGATTTGGAGTGCATCATCGTCCTAGCTCTAGCTTACAATAACTTTGCATTAGGTCTTGCATTAATCAATTTGCATCTAGGGCTTCTAAAATTTACATTAGTGAAAGTGCATATAGGTTGTATTTTGCATCTTGCATCATTGAATTTCATTTGAAATATATAACTACACATAGTCGAGACATCATACAAACCAAAAAACCAAACATTCACTCAGAATTTGTTGAAATTAGTGTCAAACCCCTAATTTGAGACTCATACGACCCTCTGGGTGATTTAGTGTCAGTATAGGTTGTTTTATCTAATTTTTGGGAATTTTGTGTTGTGTGATTTTTAGCATTTGAACCTTTCAAAAACCCTAATTGGGACTCATACGCTCCTCTAGGCAATTCAGTCTCGTGTCAGACCTGAAATTTCATTTTTCAACATTAAAAACCTTGCTTCTGTGCTTCTCTTTGCTATTCTTAGATTTCTTATTTTAGATTACCGATTTTCCATTTTTGTGTCACCAAAAATTATCTACTCTCGAAGAAAGAGGCAATTTTGTGCCTAATTTGGTCCTATTTTAAACACCCTTGCATTAATCACCCTTTAAAACAACATTTATAGGTCCCTCAGACTCATTATTTTGGACCTTGAGGCTTATTCCACCCATAAATCATAAAAATCCTGATAAACAACATTCAAATTATTCAAATTCTAGGAAACCCACCTCAAAAACCCCTGGTGGGACTAAGTCACCTAGGGTGGCGACTTAGTCCCTTTTGGGGGAATTATCAATTTTGAGCAAGAAAACAACCGACTTAATTTAAATCTCTTATGAATGTCAGCCTCTTAGGTCTAAATAATGGACAATTAAGTATTTATGCCTATAAATATATGTTTTTAGGTCATTCTTCACAACGTTAAGTCATTTTCAACAAAAAAATTCAAGAATCAAGTATTGGATATCTTCCACAAGAAGATTTATTAATCTATCTACATCAAAGTTGAAGCTTTAGGGCAGCAAGCCAGGAATTTTTGCAGGTCTTCAAGCTCACTTTTTGTCCAAGATCTCACATTACAAAGGGTTGATTATGGATGCCTATGGAGAAGCATGGAGAAATCTAGGTTGAGGAGATGCAACTAGCCATCAAATCAATCCTAAGGACTTATTTTCAAAGTGATTCCATCTTCCATTTTCTCCCAATTTTCAACCTAAGGAAGGTTTGCATGTTATTAAGATTCATTTCTAATGTAATTTAGGGTCTATTGGAATGCATCTTGCATTATTCTAGTTTCATTTATGCATCTTATTCTTACATGCTAGAATAGGGTTGCATCTTACTTCAGATTTCCTAGTCTTAGATACACTTAGAGCTAGGATTTTATGTAGATTTCATTATATCTTTTAAAGTTTAAATACCAACTAGGGGTTTGACCAAGGAAAACCCCCATTGGAAACCAAATTATATTTTGGTTTGTAGGCGATTTCATAGGTTTATATCTAGATTTCAGTCAGAGAACAGAGGGTAAGCTGTAGGCTTCCGTTTCCACTTTCGAATTTCTAGAAAAGCCAAAGTGGACTAAGTCACCAATAGTGGTGACTTAGTTCCACTACACATGTTTTTCAGAAAGTTTTGTAGATCTGGGTACCCATTTAATTAAAACGGGCTTCATAGCAGTTTTACAGATCTGGGACTAAGTCATCCAGCTTGGCATAAATGTCCCATTTGGCCAGAAATTCAAATTTTCTAAAATTTCAAAGCCATTTGCATTCTTCATTTTAGCCTCTGTTAGTTTCCAGGTGCACTCTTCCTATTTAGACTTTCCATCTTGTTCTATATTGCATTTAATCTATCTTTCTACATATCACAATGTGTTTTCAAACAATCTATATTTCATTAGTTTTGCATTAGTATTCAATCTCTTTTATCAATTATTTGCATTTATGAAATTCCATCTAGACATATTTCAATCCTATCAATATTAGTCTTGAGTGAACGCCCAAGTTTTTGTGGAATACCTTTCTCCTTTTAGGCGAAGAACCCTATAAGTGTAAGAGAGGATCCTTCTACAAAAAAATGTGGTTTAGTTTCATTATTTTTATTATATATAGCTTAATTTGCTTCATTTAGCACATTTTCAAAATTCAAAATCGTATTTAGAACATTTCATTTTCAGATTGTTGCATAGTCTAATTAGAAAATTACCTTATTTAGAACCTGAAAATTGCATTGCATTTCATAATGGATATGTGCTTTGGTAATCTTTGGATATCTTTGAAATCATTAGTGGATGTGTCAAGCTATGTCTTTGGAAATGTTTCTAATGTAATTGAACTCACTCATGCTCACTCAACTCCCAATGCATGTCCTCCTCATGAAGTTGACATCATTGGAGAAGATCATGACAACATGAAAAAATTCATAAATGATTTCCTTAACAACCTTTAGACAAATGCATCCTTTTATTCTTCTATGGAACAACCAACACAACTTGAGATGTTTGGTCTTTTAAATCCTGATATTGAGATACAAATTGAGCCTAAGCTCCCTACAATAGGTGATCCTAGCATCTCTAACCAAGCAAACATTTAACCATCCTATGTTAATAAAGTAACCAACACATCAATCAACCTAGAAGAAATATATGGGAAAGGATTCACAATCTTAATTAAACAAGGATGTGATACAATAAGTGAGCATGAAATTCATCAACTCTTAGAGAAAATACCAATTGAAGATACCAAAGGGATAGGATATCAAGATCCTCCTTCTGACATAAGTGTCTTCCTTCCTAAAGAACAAACAATGTATCGTAATGATGATAAAGATGATAGGATCATCTTAGGTCCTCCTCCTCAACATCTAACTCAACAAGTTGGTGAATCTAACAAGCAACGAAGGCCTTAGAAACTAAAGAAACTACAATTCCCCTGTCCACCATCTGAAACTGGAAAGAACTTTACACATACTTCTAAGTCAAGGACATCACATTACCACCCATGAGAGAAAATTGAAACCCAAATCCTAAGAACACAAACACATCACATTATCAATATCATAGAATTTTCGGGCATAGTAATAATAATTTTTTTGCTTAAAAACAAAATTCAAAAAGTTTGATATCATAGAAATAATACCTTAAAGCATGTCCTTCCGCTCCTTACCATGTAATAGTTTCAGGATCATAATATTCTCACTATTACATGCTTTACATTCATTGAAAATCATTTCAAAATGCAATGAGCTCTTTCTCATCACCTATCTCGACTCATTCTTGAATTATACACAGTGGGGGCAATAATTAGATAGCCTTGTCCTAGTACTATACTTACTGTTGTCCCTTTGGCTAGTTGTTTGCCTTCCATATACAATGAACAAGATTGGTATATGGATGACCTGCTAATAGGTTGACTCGCATGTACCTTACTATTCTTTTGCCTTCTTTTCTTTTTCATGTTATGTGTATGATTGCATACATACATAATGTGATATCCGCGTACCATTCTATTTGATGTATATCACTCTTTGTGAAATTCCTCTATTTGTACCTACATTATTCTCTATGTCATACTCATTTATCTTTTCATTTGTCTTGTGTTTTCATTTTTGGGATGATGCAAGGCATTGAGACATCTAAGTCTCTTCCATGTTGACCCAAAATCTTTTTCTTTGTTTTCGCTCTCTTTGTGTCATTCTTCCTATTTCATGAGTATTTGGGGAATGATGATAATTTCGAGCTCTCTAAAACCATGTAGCAAAGACATACTGACCCTGAATCCATGGATCCCTTATGTGATTTTAGGATTTCATTTTTGGGGCAACCCCTTTTCATGACGTAGCTTCATTTGGATAGATATGACTTGACATAGGTCTTTCCAAATAAGCTCTCATGTCCTCTTTATTGTTAGAATTTATCATTTTATACTTTAATGTAATTGCTCATAGCATGGTGTTTAGCAATTTCTTTAAAGTGGGGGAATACATTGGAATTATTCTTTTACAACTCATGTTTCATTGTGTGGTCTTCTTACTTCATGTGATGATTCTTTCACTTTGTGGTGACATTGGGTGTAATGTACTTCAAGAGTGTGATCTCTCTTAGCGTATTACATTCCTCTTAGTGGCTTGATGCGACACACTGCATCCCCTAAGTTGCAAATATTCTATTCTTCGATTGGTTGTCTCTTGGAGACATTAGGCATGATGTTACCTAAGTTAAGACCTTAGATGAACTAATAAAAACACCTTTTAATGTACCTTACAATCTTTTTTATATGGCCACCTTGCATAACACACTTTGCTTGCCTGTGGAGCCATCTTGTTTGTTCGTGAGTGTCAAGCATACAAATTTTTTCTTGCCTCATGAATCCTACTATTCGTGTTTTATGGTGCCTTATCAAAGTTATCAAAAGGTACAACTTTGGTATGGTTACCATATGGGAGCCGAACTTAGGCATGACTTTTTCATAGCCACTTGCTTGTCTATGTGAGTGCATATCGGCCATGTGCATATGTGTCTTGCTGGGGGCTCACCTAGTGGAAGGCCTGAGGTTCCACTAGCCCTTGTGAGCATGCATCAGTTTGCATAGTGGACATCGTGTTACACTTGTAAACTTCTTTTGGACAAACAACTTAGATTTTATCCACATTGTGATGGAAAAATGATCAAGGCTTGATCCAACCCTTCTTTTCCTTTTTCTTTTCTCTTTATGTCTTTGGTAGTGTATGCTTGTACCTTGTTGTTCCCCCACACATCATTTTAATGTGTGCTGTTTTATGCCTATGTTGGTTTTCCATAGGATCTTGATCTTGGGGGCTTGCACAACCCTCTTGATCATTTTTATCCTATCTTACTAGCATTGGTATGCTTGGACCCCTCTTGATGTAAGTTTTGTCTACTTTAGTATGAGTTTGAAGCAAGTTCCTCCTTTCACTAAAGTGGGGGCTAAATGTAGTGTAGAAAAATGTATCATTTTATATTTTCACACTTGTTTAGGCTCTCCTTGCTAAAATTTGGCTTCTTTATGCCTTATTTGGTCCTATTTTGCATCCACAAGCCTTATTTAATGCATCTTTCCGAGGATAAACTCAACACATAACTAATGACCAATCATAATTTAATGTTTTTGGTTTGTGTCCAAAATTTAGTGATCTAGGACTCATACACCATCTTGGGCGTATGGGTCCCACCTAAGTTTCAAGGCATGAACCTGAATTTGGCATAGAAATTAACATTTCTTGAAATTTGTGTCCCAAGCCTGGGCTATTGGGACTCATACACCCCAATTGACGTATGAGTATCGCCTTATCTTGGACCTATTTTGAATTCAATTCTTGGTGGGATTTTATTCTCCTAGATTTGATGTCATCTTGTTATGTTGTAATTTCAAGAAATTTGGCATAAACAAGTACAAATACAAGGTTATTTCACATATTTTCTCCTAGCAATATTATGAAGCATACTAGAACTTTTATTCAAGAATTCCTATAGAAATATTATGAGATCAAGATCATTCAAGAGCCTTCAAGAGCTGATTATCAAGAATTTTGGAGCATCAATTCAAGAATTAAGCATCATGTCAAAGCCATCATGCATCATGTTTGTTTTTGAGCTAACATTTGTGATGCAAGGTTTTTATGATTCAAGCAAGCATTCAAATCAAGATCCATAACATTCAATCAAGAATCGAGATCTACATTCATGCTATCCATTTCACATAAGTTTGCAACCTTTGTTACAAGGGTTTGGTGAGTTGCAATATAGCATATTTGTTCATCCATCATTCCTTCATTCTATTTCATTTCATTTCAAGGTTTGATTACCAAAATGGGGTTTGACCAAGGCAAACCCCTATCCACTAACAAATCAATATTTTTCTCTCTCTACTTGTGTGATTGTAGATCTAGGTATTTTAAGCTTGAAGATCCTCTGAAGACTAAGTTGCAAGATTGAAGAAAGTTGTCAAAGTTGTCATCTTCACAAAAAGTCATCTACAAGACATAATTCAAAGTTTCAAACTTAGAGATCGAAAGGGAGAGAAGCTACATAAGATCCTTAGAGGATATTAGAGTTTTAGATCAAACCTGATATTGGGACTAAATCACCACTTGTGGCATATGAGTCCTAATATACCAATTTTAAAACATTTTTTTGTAGATCTTGGTTTACCAGTTGTAGATTTCAGATCCAATTTGAAACCTTAAATTGGGACTAAATCACCCAGTTTGGCGTATGAGTCCAGTGTGCATCAAAAGTCATAATTTCGAGATTGTAGAGCTTGTTTCAAGCATATTTAGTTTTCTAGGTTCCCCTCTATTCATTCTTAGTTCATTATTCTGATTTTGAGTTTCATATCCTAGGTTACATAGTTAGGTTTAACATGTTACTTTTATTTCTTGTCTTTCTAACCCTTTTAATGGTGAACCCCCTTTGTTTAATCACACCGAAGGTGACCTTGTAACAACCCATTCTCTCAATTCAATATTAGGTTGTTGCTCCTAGGGTTTTATTGAATGGACTAGAGGGAAATAGGAGATAGGTGGGATCCATCCATTCTTGCCTCATATCTCCTCACATATTTTCCTTTTGTTCAGGAGCTATGAGAATAAATATATATTATCATTTAAAATAAATAATTACAACAATAATTTCTCAAAAAAACTAGTGTTCTTTGATGCACAATATGAGAGTAATACATGTTATGTTCACTCCAAAATTTAAAAGCATTCAAGTTTTTTGCTTATATTCCTTAATAAAAATTATAGTGAAGGCACAAGATTTGAAACTAAAAATAAATTACCATTAAAAGGGAAACTTTGGGTCTAATTTTGACCATGAAACACATGTATAACAAGAATTTATGAAAAAATAGCCATTATGTATAACCTAATGATTAGGGAAAACTAAAAGCAAGAAAATACATCTTAGTTTAAACTATTTGTAAGAATGAGTATATGGAGCATTACTAAACTAGTTAGCTCATGTGGGTAAGGAGTTTTAAATCAATCCCTCAAACATATAGGACTCCAAAAAGTCTCTAAAATAGGGCATGTAAAGAATTTATTTAATCATCCATTTGAACTCATATGCACATCCTAAATTTTAATAATTAATCATAAGAAATCAAGTGACATTCTCATAAGAATTATTTGCAAATTTAGAGGGTCATAATATGACTTTAAATGTCTAGATAGAGAAAACGATTATGAAAATGCAACCCTTTTAAAATTCTAAACAAATAAAATATTTTGTAACTAAATGGCTTGGGGATTCAAGTTAGATTCTAATAGGACATCAAAGCATTGATAATAAATGTAAAACTTTTAAAGGAGGATCCCCAATTCTTGGGTAATAAACCTGTGTGTTTCAAAGGCCATACCAATTAGGAAAATACAAAATAAGTTGGAGAAATATTTTTCTTTTTTGTGTTGTACTCCACATTGATGTCCTTGCTTTAATGAAATTAATTATGATGTATTTTTCAAAGAGAAATCCATTATAATTAAATCCAAGTTTTTGCATATATTTTTATACCTTTTTCTTGTATAAAAAATAACCTATATGATTCAAAATTACTTCCCTAGAGTCACATTGTTGGTGCTTTAACCTTCCACTTAGCTGAAACATTTTCAGAGATTTGGATGTAGGTGAATTGATCAAATCTAAGAACTCTAGAGATTTGTTACACTAAAAGGTGGATCTCCTATCCTTGAATCTTAAAATGTCCTATATGTGTAACTTGTTTTCATTGGTAAAGTACTCCTTATATAATCCTCTAAGAGCATAGGTAAGTGTGAGAAAAGTTGATAATAGATTTCTTCCTTTAGAGTTGACAAATATAAACCCAAGTAAAGTTCTGGATTTAAAAAAAATAGATAAAAAAATTTAACTCCTAAAATAGTTGACATGCACCATCCTCTTATATTTGATGTTGGATAAGTAGGAGAACAAAATCATCATTGACTCAATTAATGAAATTAGAGAAGAAGGATGATAGGAAAAAAATATGTTGAGATGATGATGTCAGGCAAATAGAGACAAAATAGAGAAAATATGGAAGGAAGACAGAATGACCCAAGAGGACAATGAGGATACAAAATTAACCATGAGAAAATTTAGGAACAAGAATATTACAAACAAGTGAACATAAAAAAGAAACATAAGTTTTTTGGATGAATAATGACTTTATTACTTTTTATATATTAAAAAGAGAACAATACACTATTAAAAAATTGACTAGATAATAGAACACACAACCCCAAAGTCTATATGAAACAGTCCAAATAACAAAACAAAGTCTAATAGAACCAAACCCAAACAATAAGAACCTACAAAGCTACTATGAAACAAGAACTACACCATCATAGAGTATCACGATCATCTAGTTCGTCAAATAAACAAATTCCACACCACTGAAAAAGCACTTCAATCCCTCTACTTCCGATCAAATTTGAAAGGCAATAAACCAGCAAAATAATTATCAAGATAGAAGACCATTTTTAAAAGAACATAATTTTTACACTAAGATACTGAATACAATAAAAATAAAAGAGTGAGATAACCAATAGCAAATTCTGGAAACTTCTAATTATGCGTTTAGGTTATCTTCCCACAGAAGAAATTCGCAGGGAAATCCAGGGAATCACGAAAGCAAATCAGCAGCGAAATCCACGAACAATACAAGCGTATGAATAACGAATACAATTCGGGCAGTTACAAAATATTTGACATCTGATTTAAGACGTAACTGAATCAATAAATGCCAATGCCTTCATCCCATCCGCATTTCCGTATCAGCTGATTTCATGCCAATGTCTTCATCCAATCCGCATTTCCGTGTCTTCCATATTTATGTGCAAGAGATATGCTAAACTCTATATAAAATAGATCTCAAACTTATTGGACAGTAAATAAATCCAATCTGAGCTCAGTCATTCAATACAACCATGAAAGCATATGCAATCATATTTGTTAAAATTTCAATAATTTTAGTGATTTTGGTTCATTTTTGCGTGGCAGATGTGGGCACAGCAACCTTTTATGGTCCTCCATATGTCCGTAAGTATCATTAGCTTAATAAACCATTTCGTCAATATCGAAAAGAAATTAGGCAGTAAAATTTTAGGGTTTATAAATTTTACGGTTGATCTTTTATTTGGAATTTGCAGCAACCTCGTGCTATGGATATAATCAGGGGCAGTTTCCAGCAGGCAATCTTTTTGGAGCGGCTAATGACGCAATTTGGGATAACAATGCAGCTTGTGGAAGAAAGTACAGAATTAGATGTTTGAGCGGAACAAGTAGTGAGAGAATTAATCCATGCACAGAAAGATCGGTTGTGGTAAAGATTGTGGATTACTGCTCTTCCGCTGGATGCGATAATGGCGATGCAACTTTCCATCTATCTGCCGATGCCTTTTCCTACATTGCTCATTCCTCTGCTAACAAAATTAACGTCGAATATGAACAGTAAGACTCCATCTACCCACCTATCATTTACAGTTAGCACAAACGCAAATTTACTTGGAAATGTAGTGTTGGACTAAGCATTTTGCAGGCTAAGGGGATTCTGAAATTTTGAATCTGTTCATGTATGGCTCATCTTTTAATGCTTTGTTTTTGTATGTACAGAGTGTGATGCATCCGACGTGGTCACGAAGTTCCAATTGTGTGCGCCAAAATCTACCTATGTTTGTAGCGACATTACGATTCCTATGTTTGTATAATAGAGATCGACACTCTGTAATTAAAGAAATGAAATATGCATTTCATTGAGTGGAATTGTTACTCTATTTTCTTTGCCATCTTTGACGGATAAGTAGGTTATCAGTCCTGCCATAGTGAACTATTGTCTGTACTTTTTTACATTGATATGTTTAGGAGTTTGTGCAAATAGAGAAATCTACCAGATTTGTTAACGTTGATGTTTTTCATTTTGTATTTTTTTAAACTGGCAATCGCATGAATAAACATGCAATGATCAGTCGATAGGGATCCACCGTAAATTGCTTTTTAATGGGAAGGAAGGAAGAAACTTCTTTTTTGTAATGCAATGTGAAGTAGAAATACTGAGAAATATTTGCAATTGTCTGAATGAGTCAAAAAAGGGAAAGCATGTTAATAAGTCAATATGCAGTAATGCAAGGTTAGTTTATAGTAAGAGGTGAGTCTTTTTGACTTTGAATTTTACGAGATAAGATTCGTGCAAGACATTGCAATGAAGAGAGATGTTGCAAAATCAATTTATATTTTTTTATTAATATGGAATATTTAATAATTAGGGGAGACTAGACCTCATGACCAACCTCTGAAAAGATTTAACCAACCAAGCTAGGGCCCCCACCTTATTTTAGTTTAATAGTTGTTAGGTCTAGATGCACATCTATATTTGACGTTTTTGTCTAGATTAATGATTATGATTTAATTATCTTAAGATAAAGCAATGCATTGGAGATTATTAAATTTTTAAATGATTAGTCTTGTTACTAATAATAATTTCTCTCCAAAATTTAAGGTATGATATAATTTTATATGTATTTTGGTTTAATAGTTGTTAGGCCTAAATGCACATCTATATTTGACATTTTTGTTTAGGTTAATCAATCAATCAATTGATTATTATTTAATTATCTTAAGATAGATATGGATGCTAATACATGGCGAACTTGAAGTTGTAAATTAAATAATATTTATAAAAAATATGGAACATTAAAGAATTCTTATTTTTTAAAGAGTTATTAGCGATTCCTTTAATTACTATTATTGAATAAAAGATTTAATTAGTAATATTGAATAAAAAAACATTCTTTAAAATATTAGTCCATAAGTTTAGGTATGACATATTTGTTGCAATGCTTATATGGTACTAGATAATTTATTACTTTCATGTTATTTATTGTGATTATTTATTATTTGGATATTAGTTATGATGGTCATCACTAATAATTTTTTCAAAAAAGAAAGATCTTTAATAGATGAATACTTTTTATAAGTAGTATTTAATCCATAATTTTGGAAATAAAAGCATTATTATCCATGCGGTTTATGTAAGGCCCTGCCTTGTATGGTAATCTTATTACTCGCATGAAAGTCCTATCCATAACCATCATGGTCACCCCTTGTGCGTAGGTGTACTAATACTTTATTTATTTAGTTATCCTCTTAGTTTATTTTTATAAGGTCTATTTTAATATAAGTGGATATTGCTATTTATCAGCTCAAGGAATGAAAAGAAAGTTAACTCATCAAAGCATATAGGGTCATACAAACTATTTTGGTCGGATCCCATCTATTCTAACACCCATTTCCTACGAAGTGTTCATAAACTTGAGTGATGCATTGCTAACCTTATTATTTGAATACCTAAATTGGAACCTATAAGAGTAGAGGAAATTTCTTTCCATAGAGATATTTTGTCATATTTAAGATCAAATTCTTAAATCATGTTTCCATTCGATGCATTTCCATATAAGTGAATTAAAGGAAATTGTATATTAATTTGTGATGTTTTTTGTATGAAACAAAGTGACACTTTTATAAAGCTATATTTATAATTGCGTTTGGTGGATTCTTGTTGAAGTTTTATTGGAAAAAAGCATCTATTAATAGTAAAAAGAATAATGTACAAAAGACTCTTTCAAGATAAGAATCATGAAAGGAGCCACAAAGGAACCTACATCAACAAGAAACAACACTAAAAGAGACAAACCAGCTGAAGCTAACAGCTAACAAAATGATCAATATTCTCCCAGAGTACGTAAAACTTTCTCCTTGTAGACATGCAAAACTGACATCATATATCTCGCTCTAATTAACATCCATTTCTTCTATTAATCAATTAAAATATTTATTGATTAATTTCCTAAGGTTCATTAAATAAATCAAAATTATTTAATTAAGTTCCTTATGTTCTTCTCATTTGATTTAATAAATCAAACTGATTTAATCAAATGTCACCTCCTAATATCATCCAAGTTAATTAATCTACATTAATTAACTTCTAATCATGATTATCATTCTCTAGCTTTTGACTCAACTAGAGTCAAATCCAAACTCCTAACTAACCCACCCACTTGCACCAATAAATCATTTATTTGATTTATTATTTCCTCTAATTACATTCAAAATGGCATCAAAATGGAATATTCTTCCAATTTGAATCTTCCCCCCAAAAGGGACTTGTCCCTTCCAACAAGGTTTTAAATGCTATTTGCACAAGTCAAACATGACATTTATTGCACCTTTCAACCCCCCTAAACATGTCATTTCATCCAAAATTCAAATTTGAATGGGCACATTGGCCAAAACTTGCACAAGCTTTGACCAATCCCATTATGACAAGTGTCTCTATCCTATTGGATGGGATTTAGTCCCACATTGCCTAATTTTGGCCTCTCTTCTATCAAATTTTCCTATAAATGCATGCCATCTTCTCTCATTTCTACAACAACACAGTTTGAAGGCATCTAAACTATAGGCAACTTGAGCTCATAGCAACTCATTGTATATCCCATTTAGCTTGGAAAAGGGTTGGGAAAGGGCTCTCTCACATCTTCATGGAGGGCACCAATCCATCATAGAATAGGAAAAAGGTTAAAGGTTGACATCAGAATTGAGCATTGAAATTGAGCAAAAACGAGAAGATTGGAGTTGAAGAAAAATTGGACATTAAAATTTGAGATTCACAAAACATTTTTTAATGCTGGTTTAAACAATCTTGGAGCTTCAATTCACTACCCTTTTTTTTCTATTTTAGACCAACTCACATTTCGATTTGGGCTTAAAATCAATCATTGATTTAATCTTTTCAAATTTGGCTAAAATTGAACCTTAGAAACTTACTAGATTTCAATTTGGTGTAAAATTGAACAAGCAATCAACTTCACATTTCAATTGGTGCTTTTAAAATGAATTCATCACTACTTTTGGGATTTAAAATGAACAACTGTTTGTCATATTTTGCAATCTTTTTCACAAAGTAATATCATCAAAAAGACGTATGCGCTTCTCTCGCGCCTCACGGCGATCTTGAGAATCAAAAGTTTTTTTTATGATATTAAGTTGTCAAAAATATTGCCTCCACACTTCAATTTGGGCATTTTAAAAATTGAACAAAACATGCGAGTGTGAGCAGGATATATTGCGGAGGTTCTCCCCTTTGTTTTTCAACAAAGGTTGTGTGAACGACGGGATATGTTAGCTCACTTTTGTTAACTTAGAGGGCCTGCCTTGTGGGAAAAAGTACTCACCCAAGGGAACGACCCAACCGGGAACACGCTAAAGCCAAGCGACTTCCAACTGGTATATAAGTGTGGATATTGGAACAAAGGCCAATATCACGAGGATTATTCCGACGAGATGGACAGCAATGGACTCTCGCCGATGTTGGATAATCCCCCACGAACGGAATGCCCGAATTAGAACCCCTTGTTTAGAAAAAGGCCAAAACCTTGTCTATCTTGTTGGTGCAAAAGGTCATGTCCTTTGAAGCCGCCCCACGTAACATGCGGTCTTGTTGTGGAAATGGAAAGTATGCCATGGGAGATTCATGGGTACTAATGCTTGGCTGACCTGAATAAGTGAGTGTCGTGGAGGGGAGCCAGTGTGGTCAAGCATTTAGCCATTCACACAAGATATGCGCAGCTGGATTTATCCAAGTGGGAACCCAACAAGATATTGCCTCATCATCCTAGGGTTGTAAAAAGTGCTTGGAATCAAAAACACTTTGCTTGGATTCAAAACATTGAAAAAGGAACATTCACAAGAGCCTCAAATTTCAAACACCTTGGAGGAAACAAATATCCTTGACGAATTTAAGCACTCTTGCTTTCCCTAGGGATCACATCCTTAGAGGTTTCTGAGTGTTTGGATTCCATCATCATTTGTTTTCACTAAGGATAAACCTAGGAAACTTTTGCCCTAATTTCTTTGATTTCCACATAATGGACATTGTGGGATGAAAACAAAAGTGGGACATTAGACATTCAGTTTGAAAACATAATCAAGCAAGTGATTTTGGTAAAAAGGATTCACTAAGACAAGATAAAAGACAAATTTGATTACACATGTGTTTTCTAACATGATCAAAATCCCAAAACCGAAGTTCAAAAAGCTTAGTGTGAAAGCTAGTGAGGAGCATCTTGAGAGACTTTTCGAGTTCAGAATATAGCGTGTTCTTCAACACCGAGGTCTTGTAAGCAGAAGTGTCATCTAGGTCAAGTCTAGGATCAAATTCAATCACTTTCATTCATCTCTCAACCATCAAAATCAATCAAAAATCACCTCACCAACAACTCTTGGGAACTTTGTAAACATCTTTTATGCTAAACTTTTAGGCGAAATCAAAACCTCTTTGTTTGACTTAACACATCTAGTCAAACCATCATCTTATACACAAGTTCTCCCTTGGATAATAAAACTTCCTAGGGTTTACGAGTTCATCTTGTTTGGCTTAACACACCTAGCCAAATTATCAAATCATCACCTCGTTTGACTTGACGCACTTAGTCAAACTACCATCTTGTAGGAGTTCACTCTATGGATAACACAACTTCCTAGAGCTTTAAAATTACATTTATCACATTTTGTTTGACTTAACGCATCTAGTCAAACCATCAATCCAATCACGATCAATCAAAGTCCTAAAAATTTTAGCATTTCCTTCAAAGTTTCTTTAAGAGTTCCATTCATCCGTATCACTCATCTTCCATTTATCTCATCCTCATCATCACTTTGATCCTTCAATTATCCTAGTTCTTCACTTCTTTGAACCTAAGGTTTAGACCGATCTAAATGATTAGAGGTTCATCTCTTACATTCTTGAAAATTGATCTTCATTTTATGGTTCAAACTCGATCTCAACACAAGAGGGACATGGAATATAAATTTGATCCATCCATCATGAGCAATTCAATTCAACCAAACTATCCAAGCCTTGCAATACCATTTGATTTCCAAAGCTTGTACAATGCATACATGGGAGCATTATCTCATACAAACATCAATGGTACAACAAATATGAGCATACCCAATCCAAAGTTTGGAACACCTTTCCCAATGATAGATTTAAATCCAAGTCCAAATCTGCAAATCTATCAACCAAACGCTCAATGCATGAGTTTTCCAAACAACATTATCCCACCAAATCCATACATACCAAGTGCAACTTTACCAAACATGACCATTTCAAATCCACACTTGGTAAACTTTGGGGTTGACATGTTTGCAAATCCCCCTAATGTTGTTCAAAATCCTAGCAATATATTGGCAACTCCATATGTTGATTCAAGTCAAGGTAACACCATGCAAAATCAAAGTTACCTAAATCAAGGCAATATGATTCCCAACCACAACAATATTCAATTTCAATCTATCATGCCGACTCAAAACATCATACCAAATCATCCCATTTTACCATCAATATCTCAACAGCAGATGACAACCATCCAAGCAACCCCAACAATCAACACCATTCCCATTCCACCACCACCGCCACCACCGCCAAAGCACAACACGACCAATTCATTCTCCATCATGTTGCAAGAAGCTTCCCGCAAAAAGGCACTCCAAGCCCAACAAGCTACACAGCTAGTTGCTCAGCAAACACAAGCGGCTCAAGTAGCCCAACAAGCGCAAGCGCAAGAAGAATTCCACGCACTATTGCAAGCAATCCAAGAAGAAGTAGCACAACAAAGAGCCCAACAAAAAGCATTGTTGGCACAAAAACAACATGACGAACAACAAGCGTTGTTGGCTTAGCAACAAACGCAGGCATCACTCACCCAACAAAGCTTGCAATAGATTCCCACCACAATTGTTGAAATCAAAAATCAAGATCAATCTATCAATTAGCACTTTGAAGATGTTTCAACCTTGACCAATGATCAAATCAACATACACCAAGAGCTACTTTTCAATTATGATCAAAACTCACCAACGATGCCCAACAATGATCCAATCCAAGAAACATTAAGATCATTTGATCCTATGTTTGAGAACATTGACAATCCCTCCACCAAAATTGTTGAAAACAATGATCAAAATCAATCCATCAATGAGCACATTGAAGATATGTCTACCCCATCCATTGATCAAATCGTCGTTCATCAAGAGCCACTTTTTAGTGATCTATTTCAAGATGTGTTACAATTATTTGATCCCATTGACATAATCTATGATCCATCGACCAATGATCATATCAAAAATGTCTCTACATCGCCTTGTGAGTTAGAGGACATATCTCAAGAACGTATTCCAAAGCATGATCAAAATATTCCATCAAGGTCTAGCAATGGCCCTTCCAACAACATATTGACATCCTTTGACCCCATGGTTAAAGATATTGAAGGAATCCCTATCTCAACATTTGATTCAAATCCTCTCAAAGTTCAAGAGAATATTGAGCCACTTCCTAATGAAGATATCCAAGAAAGAAGTCCATCCTTTGAAATCGACCCATGTCAAGAACTTGATCAAAAGCATGGCGAAAGCAATTTCAGAATTAGTCAAAATCAAGAATTTGTATCTCTGAGATACTACAATGATCTAATGGGCACTCTTTTATCTATACAAGATGCCGCAAATGATGACCACATCCACATAGGACATACTCCTCCATCTACCCATGAGATGCTTTCTTTGGATGGACACGTGGATGATCTTCAAAAACAAGAGTCTCATACTCTTCAAATCATTACCAACGAACAAGAGTCTCCTACTCTTAACATTTGTACACATGATCAAGATGCAGACAAATGCAGAGACATATCAGAAATGGGTCATGAAGAAGGTTTCTACAAAAGTTGTGAATCAAAAAAATCATGTGAAAGCATATCAAGAATAAATCATGAGGAAGACTTTTACAATGATAGTGAATCATCAATACCTCTAGAAGAAGCACTACAAGATCAAGCTAAAGATATCAATCAGGCATTCATCCCACTTATGGAAGATCCAATCACTTATAAACTTGGATCACTCACCTTTGTAAGGGAAAATCATCTTATCAATGAAAGAGCTATGACATTTGAAGATCCGCCACAAAGCAGAGAAGGAGAAACACCTTGTTTCCAAGGTAAATCATATCCTATTGCAAATAAAAATTTTCAACAGATGAATTATCAAGGCAAAGGATTAGGTTTACATGAACAAGGTATCCTAGAACCTGTGCAGATTTTTGGAAATCCTAAGCGTCAAGGCCTTGGTTATTCAACAATCAAGGGATCTCAACATATCAGTAATACTATCACCATATTGGGGGCAACTTCGTCTCGAGCAAACGTCAACATGGGGAGCACGAAGAATCCTTATGATGAAACCAATGCCAATACTACAACCCGCCATTTCATGAATCTTCATCCACCCATCACCGCATCCACGAATTGGGACCAACATCAAAAGAAAGACTTGAATCAAAGCATGAAGAACATTATCAAAGAAAAAGAAGCTAAGAAGCATATTGGACAAATCAAGTACATATGGATACCAAAAAATACAAAGAAAGATTATCCTTATCAAACTCCATCAGTCAAAGAAACTATGGGGCAAAATAAAAATAGGGAAAAGTATCCATCAAAGATTTCCACAAAAGCAAAATAAAGCTTCTCAAGCAACATACAAAGTGTATCAAGCAGTTGGTCCTAATTCCATGTACACTTCCGTATCCACCCATTATTGCTCGTTTTCCCAAGTTTGGAGAGTCAAAGGCTCCAAACTGTCAACCAATCCATATTTTATCCCTAAACACACTCCATCCATGCCTCCATGCATAATATCCAATTCTCACATTGACCATGTATTGGCGGCGACCCTTCATCGTAAGGATTCAAAAGGCACTCTATCACGATGTGTGCACAAAGACAAAGTTAACTCCGGTATCAGCAAAGCAGATCAGGGATCTCAAAAGTTGCATTCAAGTGCACGTATCTTGGAAAGACAACTTCTACAAGCAGGATATCGATGGCATGTTATGACAAAAGCATCAACATCAACACCACCAGGTGGTTCAACATCAGCTTAAAATCTCTCAGAAAATACAAAAAAATCAGAAAAAGTCTTGAAAAAATGGTTACCCTGATGAAAACCTGGCAAACAGGCGTCTTGGTGACAACACAAAAAAATCAGAAAAAGGATTGAAAACAGTAAAGAAAAAAATCGTCCTCCAGCGAAAACCATTTCGGTGGCGCTTTGGACAAGTACCATGATGAAAACTTGGCAAACAGGCGTCATGTGTAGAATCGAGCATCTACGTGCACCAGTTCAGGAGAAAGCATCTTATCGCATCCATAATGAAGCCAACAATCCATCCATATCATCCGTTCATGCCAGAACCACTTACCCAATCCATTTTCGTATCTGCATCCATAGTCTACCTTATCTTCATCTTGATAAAGTTTGGTACACACTTTTCACGTGCTTATGGTAAACATCTTGACATGGGTCATTTTCATTGATCCCATCCTACCTAGCGTTATATGAGCCTTGAAAGCATTATCCGAATGAGAATTTCGAAACACCCTATCTTGTCATAAGATAATCCTTGGCATCCTTTGCATGCTTAGCGTATTTATCCATTCATCCAAGAATCCACCCATGGAATTCCAAACATTGCTAGACACTGGGGGCAGGTATTTACATCTTGCTTCGAGAATAAATCTTGATGTATATCATCCAACTTATGAAGTGATCCGAGCATTGGAAAATGTGAAATCAACTTGGTCAAATCATTTGTGAACACGAATCCAAATCACTAGCCCATGGCATATTTTGACAGGAAGACGTTCCTCATCAAGCTTTATCTTTGAAAAAATCCATATTAGTCACATCTAATGCGCACATCTGTGTCACATCAAATCATCAAAACAATTTTGTTCTAACTCAAGCTTCATCGATCTTGATCAATCGAATCCAATCAATCATCATCTTGTTTGACTTAACACACTTAGTCAAACTATCATCTTGTGCACGAGTTTACTCTAGGATAACACAACTTCCTTGGGTTTACAAGTTCATTATCATCACTCTGTTTGGCTTAACACAATTAGCCAAATTATCAAATCCATAATCACCTTGTTTGGCTTAACACACCTAGCCAAATTATCCTTTTTGTATGAGTTTACTCTGGGATAACACAACTTCTTGGAACTTATGAGTACATTATCACTTTTGTTTGACTTAACACACTTAGTCAAACTATCAATTCATCAATCCGATTGATCAACACTAAGCTTGGTTTTCAACAAAACCCAAAAACAGAGCACTGATATCATCACATATCCATATCCAAATCATCAAAATCATGCAAAAAATAAAAAACATTCAAAAATTAATCAAAAAATCCAAAAACATCTAAAACATTTGAAAAAATCCAAAAACATGTCAAAATATCAGAAAATCTTCAAAAAATTCATCATTTAGTCTTGTCAGTCTTTCACCTTGTTGAACTACGTCGTCTCTGAGCTTGAACGTAGGCAAGGTTGATCTTTGATCATCCCTCGAGACAGTTTGCGTTCGTCGCATTGGCATCCATTTGCCCATCTAGTTAGGCGTCCGTCGCATTGGCATTCGTTTGCTTATCTTTTTTACAATTAAGTCAGTCCTTTATGCGTCCGTCGCATTGGCAATCCGTTTGCCCATCTATTTATGTGTCCGTCGCATTGGCAATCCGTTTGCCCATTCATTTATGCGTCCGTCGCATTGGCATCCGTTTGCCCATTCATTTATGTGTCCGTCGCATTGGTAATCCGTTTGCCCATTCATTTATGCGTTTGTCGCATTGGCATCCATTTGCCCATCTAGTTAGGCGTCCATCGCATTGGCATTCGTTTGCTTATCTTTTTTACATTTAGGTCATTCTTTATACGTCTGTCGCATTGGCATCCGTTTTCCCATCTAGTTAGGCATCCATCGCATTGGCATTCGTTTGCTTATCTTTTTTACATTTAGGTCATTCTTTATGCGTCCGTTGCATTGGCATCCATTTGCCCATCTATCTCATCTGCAGTCAAGTCAATTGACACAAAATCCAAAAACATTCATAAAGTCTTGAAAATACCAAAAACATTGGAAAATCCAAAAATTAAAACAGCCTCAAAATATTTCGAAAACACCAAAAACATCCAAATATCTGAAAAACCCAAAATGGTGCATCCATTTCATCTCGCTTTCACCCGTGATTGTCATCACTCATAATAAATCATCATCGCTTTCACCCTTTGGTGAGTTAGTCAGAAGCAAGTCAGCAGATTCCAAAGTGAACACCTAATCGTCAAAGTCTCGAAGGTCTAAGTCAGTAAGTCAGCAAGTTGGTCAACTCAGAGTATCAATAGCTTATCACGCAATCAGTCTCACCAAAACCCTGATCACTGCATGTCCTAGGATGAAGCTTTCCTGCGATGGACATAAGCATTAGGTACCCCACAGTAGTTTAGCCTTGGCTAACGATACGAAGAACATTAGCTTGTTTGTTTACTTTATTTTGGTCTTTTTGACTTATCTTATTTTGCGCTCATTCCAAGGACCTCTCGATGATGCCTAAACAAACAGGTTTAGAGAGAAAGGAATGGGGCAATGATCATTATCTTTTTGTCTGCTATGCTTGTTGGATGTTCTTGTAAAATAACTTGGCGAATACTTGCTTTGTTGGGTCCGTCCTAGCAGGGTTTCCGTATGTCAAGTGTGAACAAGAGCACTCCTATCTGATTGTCGAGTCAGAGTCCATCACACTAGGTGCAACACCATCTGGTTCTTAATACCTTGATGCATCACCCCTATGTGTGTTATCAAACATAAAGAAAGTTACGCTCTTTATCTCCCATTCCTGGATAAGCAATACATCATCATCTTTCATCATCATCTCTAATAAAGTTGGCTTGTTGAAATTCTGCATCTTCTTGGATTCAAGGGTTCATCCCTCTCATTCTTCTACCTTCTTTCACGCTAACAATGCATCCATCTTGCATCCATGCTGCATTCATCCTCTCATCTTGCATAATCACGTCATATCATTATAGGACAACATCATCCATCACATCTCATTTTTATAATCATTTAACATGCTTAAAATAATATAGATTTGTTATTCTAAGCATCTTCCGAACATCTCATCTACATCATCATTATCATATAGTCTAACCATCCATACATCCATTTTGAACCTCTTTGTCGCGAGATCCACCTCAAATTGTATCTTTTCGCTCGATCTCTTGAGGGGGCAATGTACTAACCTACTTATTTTCCACTGGGGCATCCGAAAAAACCAAAGAATTTTTTAATTTTGATGCCGGCAACATCATTCTTTGAACCAATGCAATGAGTACATTGCTTCAAAGAGGGGCAAAATGTAGACATGCAAAACTGACATCATATATCTCGCTCTAATTAACATCCATTTCTTCTATTAATCAATTAAAATATTTATTGATTAATTTCCTAAGGTTCATTAAATAAATCAAAATTATTTAATTAAGTTCCTTATGTTCTTCTCATTTGATTTAATAAATCAAACTGATTTAATCAAATGTCACCTCCTAATATCATCCAAGTTAATTAATCTACATTAATTAACTTCTAATCATGATTATCATTCTCTAGATTTTGACTCAACTAGAGTCAAATCCAAACTCTTAACTAACCCACCCACTTGCACCAATAAATCATTTATTTGATTTATTATTTCCTCTAATTACATTCAAAATGGCATCAAAATGGAATATTCTTCCAATTTGAATCTTCCCCCCAAAAGGGACTTGTCCCTTCCAACAAGGTTTTAAATGCTATTTGCACAAGTCAAACATGGCATTTATTGCACCTTTCATCCCCCCTAAACATGTCATTTCATCCAAAATTCAAATTTGAATGGGCACATTGGCCAAAACTTGCACAAGCTTTGACCAATCCCATTATGACAAGTGTCTCTATCCTATTGGATGGGATTTAGTCCCACATTGCCTAATTTTGGCCTCTCTTCTATCAACTTTTCCTATAAATGCAAGCCATCTTCTCTCATTTCTACAACAACCACATTTGAAAGCATCTACACTATAGGCAACTTGAGTTCAAGCATCTCATTGTCTATCTCACTAAACTTATCAAGGATTGGGAAAGGGCAACTTCCTACAACACTAAGTTGCACCAATCCAATATGGGATAGATTTTCTTCATGTTATTTGTGCTTTAAAATCATTTCATTTGGTATTTCTAGTTGTTTAAATGTCTTAATTTAGCATATCTAGTATGGAGCAATATTTCATAGGGTTTGTTGGATTTTGCCATGTTAGTTTGATTTACATGATATACTAACATGTTGCAGATTTCACCATCCTACACTCCTTTGTAACCATTTCCATAAAGGAAAGAAGAGACTTTTGGTGTTTCTTCAACTAGGACTGCACATGAGCTATTTGGATCTTGAGTTCAGAGTTGAAGCCGAATTTATCTTTCAATGTTCTAACAAGTATTGATTGCTGCAAAATAATGCTAGAAAACAAGCCATGCATAATAACTTCCTTAGGCTGGAAAGCATTAGAGAAAACAACATTACATTGAAGCTTCCAAATATACAAAAGGATACATTGATGGAAAGATTCTGAAACTATATTTTCTGAACAATGTAACCCTAACAGTGCTGATTTCCATCTTAAATTTCTGTTAAAAATAGCTGGGATTTCAACCAACATTGTTTGCCAAATTTCTTGGATATACTTGCACATCCAAAAAGCATGTTTAATGGTTTCAAGCTTGTGGCAAAAAGGACATCTGGAGGAGTGAGAAGGGAGAAAAGTAAGGCGTTCTCCCACAACAATTTTATAGTGGATAATCTTCCATGCAAGAAATTGTGCTTTTGCTTCAGCTTTGGATTTCCAAATAGCAAGGCTCAAACTGAACCATTTAGATTCACTCCAATTCACTCTCCATTTCAAATTTAACCTTGGTTGCATTTGGATTCGAGGAAGAAGCTTATTGCAGATTAACTTCAAAGGGAAGTTAGCTATATTATAACCTTGATGCCACCTCCAATCCTTAAAGAAGTTGCATGAAATGGGAGTAAAAATTTTCAATTGAAGATCAAGAGGGACAATTTCTTGCACCTTGTGGATGTCATTGATTAAAACATTAGACAAGTTAAAATCATGTTTGAGCTGGAAGTCATTTTTCCAAGTAAGAGATGAGAACTCCCAGATATCCTTGAACTCGATGATGCCTTTTTTGAATAAAGTCTTGCTATGTAAATGCGCATTAATGGCCAAGGGCTGTTCATTTAAACAAATCAATCTGTTCCACCAAATAGATGAAGAAGAGAAGCTCATTCCATGACTAAGATCATGACCATTCCATTCAAGAAGAAGAGACACTCTTTGCCATGCTCTCCATATGCTTAGAAATTGTCTAGAAGCTTGAGGTTTAAAGTAATTAGTCATAAGGATTTTATCTTTCCATCCCACCTCTCTCCAAGAGTTAAAAGCTTTGGCTATAGCTATTTTGTGTCTAATAAGAGATTTCCATGGGGCTGCTCCATGTAAAGATCTAGTAATCCATTTTGCAATGAGGCAAATCCCTTGAGTAAGAGGATCAATCACTCCTAGACCCCCTTTATTCTTAGGTTGAATACAATATGTCCATGAAGCAATTGGATGCCCTTTTTTGTTCTTCCATTTTCCCCAAAGAAACCCTCTAATTAATTGGGTTAATTGATTATAGCTGCTTTTTGAAGGAAGCCAACATGATGAAATATAAACATGACTGGCTATGAGAATTTTGTTTGCAATTTGTATGCGCCCAACCATAGAGAGCAATTTATTTGACCATAGTTCAAGCTTTCTTTTTAATTTCTGTATGAACCATCTCCACATATCGGATAATGAAACTCCTATCCCAAAATGGATGCCAAGGTATCTTGAAATAACACCATGGTTGTTGAATTTCCATTGTGAGGGTATCTAAGGAGGAGGTGGGTCAGCTGAAGTCATCCATAATTCAGTTTTATTAAGAGATAGCTGAGAGCCAGTAGCTATACAAAACAAATTCAAAACTTTGAGGGTGTTGTTAAGCTCTTCTTGAGAGTTTTGAATGAATAAAAGGCTATCATCAACAAAATGAGAATTAAGAGCAACATCATTGTTAGGTAAGGAAATACCATGGATGAGGTTCTGCTTTTTAGCATGACTTAAAAGGTACCCAAGAGCATCAACAGTTAGGACATAGAGGAAGGGAGCTAAGGGACAACCTTGCCTTATCGATCTATGCAGAGGAAAGGATTGGGAGATGGACCCATTAATAGCTAGGCAAGCATTAGCATCAGCAAAGAGGAGTTTTATGTGGGCAATAAGCTTGGGGCCAAAGCCTAACCATTTCAACATTTTAAAAATGAATTGCCACCTAATCCTATCATAAGCTTTATCAAAATCTAATTTGATGAGAAGGCAATTTTGACCGGTTTGTTGAGCCCATTCCACTATTTCCCATGCTAGAATCAAGTTGTCAAGAATGAACCTCCCCCCAATAAAACCACTTTGCTCAGGCCTTACAATTTCTTGCACTGTATGTTTAATTCTTTTAGCAATAGCTTTGGCAATAATCTTATAGGATGTGTTAAGAAGAGTAATTGGTCTCCACCCTGAAATGTTGTCCTCATTTTTCCCTTTCGGAATTAATTTAATCAGCCCTTGATTAATAAAAGAACCCAAGGATCCTTGAGCTAAGGCTTCTATGTAGACCTCATAGAAGTCATGTCTAATGAAAGGCCACATTGTTTTATAAAATTTTGCAGGTAAGCCATCAATACCCGGACTCTTAGAATCAGCCATATCCTTTAGAGCAGCATCAAACTCTTCAAGAGTGAACAAGCGATCTAAGTATGTTTGCTGCTCACGATCAATCTTATTGGGAATGTAGTTACCAACCATATCTTCAATAATATCTTGAAGTTGATTGCCTTCGGTGGGATCCATGAACAACTGTTGATAGTGCTGAAAAAAGATAGATTTGATATCTTCTAAGCTGTCATGTTTGTGCCCCTCTTGATCATATATTGACGTTATTCTTTCTTGAGAGTGTTTGTGTTTGAGATAACTAAAAAAGAACTTTGATCCTATGTCTCCTTCTTTCATCCAATGAAGCCTTGCCCTTATTTGAGCACCTCTACCTCGATAAAATTCAAATCTTCTAAGTTTCGTTTCAGCAACAGCCACAACATGTTGAAGAGAGATATTGGTTGGTGCTGAGTGTTTGTGTTTGAGTTAATCTTCTAAGTTTAGTAGATCAACATGTTGTTTGAATCCATTATTATAGTGAATGTTGTTGGTAGAGCATGGATGGATAGAGATAGATATTGGGTTCATTATTAAAGGATGTTTTGGTTGTCAATCGAGTGTGCCCAATTCCTGCAACTCTATGCAAGGACAAGAGTAATTATTAATGATGAGACTTAAAAGAGAGTTCATGGATCAATGTGTCCACACAAAAAAAATGCATTTATGGAATTCTATTTGGTTAGGTAAATAAAGTGTCCCCAACACATTTTCTTCTTCAGCACCATAAATGGAATTCTTCTTGTTGGGTATACGGACTGCAACTATTAAGAAGAAAGCCTAGCTAGCATATTTTCTGATTGGGGGTCCATTAAAGGAATGAATGCATTTCCAAATGGAAGCAGGTGGAAATCACATTTGATGAGCTGCAAGTTCATTTAAGAATTTGATATATTTATCCTTGCTTGTGAAGTAATTGCTGCTTTGTCAGTGGTATTTATCTTCCTGGGAAATCCTTTAAACAGTGATAAAATGTTTGTTTAAATGTATGTCGTCCTAGTAGCCCTTGTCGCACTAGGTGAATCTTATTTAAATCTTGAAATAAATCATGTCATGCAATGCAGCTATTAGCATAAAAAACGACAATGAGATCATGCCTCGAGCTTAAGAATGTAGGAGCTAGATAAAACTTCGATATTCTGATATCTACCTCGGTTATGGTGGGTGATGGATACAAAAACGTGAGGAGGAGGTGATGTCAAAGTGATATTAATGGCGGTGGTTGTGTAGAGTGGAAAAAAGAAAAAGAAGGAAAATAAAGGATTTTCATTTTTCATATGGAAGGGAGGAGGAGATCAAGGGAGGATTTTGATGGCTGCCAATTGGGGATCACTCAAGGATGAGGGGGAAAATGTTGGCGTGGTGACTTGGGTGCTATTTTGTTTTTACCATCTAATCTCTCAATTTTAAATCAAGGATTAATCCAGCCAGGTAAGTCTTCGTGGCCATCCGCTCTAAAAATGATTGCAGATTTACAATGGTTGTGGTGGTGTTTGGTTATACATCAATGCTTGCATATTCCTCAAGCTAGTCTCTGCTGAAATACTCTTATCCAGTACTGTGAGGGATGGGTGCACCGTGTCCCTTGAGACAATCTCTTGTGTTGTGTAATGAATGATAATTTTAAATGGTGTAGGAGATGCAACATCGAACACTTTTTAAGAAAGCTACAATTATAATGGATTTAATAGCTACGCTTTGATAATGTGCTAAGACTATTGTATGGTTTGAAATCTATCGTTACCTTGGAGTCTTCTTTAAGCTTCTGATCTTTGAATGAATAATTAAAAAAGAACTTATCACCCATCTTTGTGATCCATTAATTATTCTGCGCTATTGTCCCTTTGAATATGGTTGCGTTCAATTAGGATTGTTTGTTCATGATTCTTTTGGCACCCATTCCCAAGACAACAATGGTAGGATTCATCTTAGCAAAATCACAACAATAGGTCTTGTTGATAGCCTAATTTGTAATGTTGCAATGTTTTTCACGCACTGGTAGCTATACATTGTTTTTGCACTTTAAAATATCTTGTGTCCTCATTTTGAATATACTTAATTGTTATTATTTACACTCATATTCAGGTTCTGTTCTATTCTTATTTTTTTCTGTTGAATTAAAAAAAATTGATCTCATCTCCATGTTAAATGAGCAAGAATAATTAATACCCATTCAACTTTCCTTAGTTTTCTTAGCTGCAAGCATTGAAAATCTATAGACAAGTTGTATCATACTATTTTATCTTCATTCAGGCTACCTATTAAATTAGCATTTTCTGAAGCAAACACAACTTACAATCTTTTTGTGAGTTCAGTGGTCCGGTTGTTGTGGAAGCATAAATATTGATAACTATGCTTTCAAAAATTGAAACATTTGGAATCCCACATTTTTGACAAATTAATCCTTTTTGACAAATTAATCCTTTTTGACAAATTAATCCTTTTTGGTAGTTCTGGTCTGCAACAAATGGTTGGTTGAATCTAGAAAAAGAAAACATTAGAAAAAAATAAATTGGTTACTACTGTTCCCCTTCCAATAACTATTTCAATCCTTGTCTTGAATAAATCCGTGTTTTGATTTGACACCTTGAACTCTCAGATAGAATTTCGTATGGTTAATTTCTATAGCACAACATTATATTAAATGCAAGCAGAGCAGTCAATAGGCTGCCTTTAGAAAAAGAAAAGAAAAAAGGAAAAAACAGAATCCATAACAAGGAACATATTAAATAGGAACCTACACGTAATGTTTTCCTCCTCTAAATACTTAGACAAAGAACTAAATTGTTAGGAATATGCATTGAGGAATATTTAAAGCCATGTTAAAACATGAAAATAATATCTCATTCCTTAAAATGCCCTCATAAACGTATATACTAAGAGTCATAATAAACAGGATGAAGACTAACAACATATGCAAACCCTTATTGCTTTGGCGATTCATATATGTATCAACCATCCAAAAGTGAATTAATGATTTCCAATCTGTACAAGTCTAAAGTAAACTTTATCAATAAATAGTTATTTCTGCTCATTCTATTCTTAAACATGTTAGTGTCAAAACAAAGATTAATTGAGAGGAATTGAGAGGTTCCCAGATCATTTGATATCTCTATCCACTGTTGAAGTATGATGCTGCATTGTATAATGCCTAAATTATATGTTATTATGTTTATAATTGTTTTCTTTGAAGCTCACTATGCACCTACAGGAAGCTAGGATTTCAGAAACATATGGCATGCAATGTTCTAAACTTTGTCAGTTGTTATACATATTTTGAACTAGTTATGCCTCCTCTTTTTGGAATGTTTTTTTTTAATCTAGTTGTAGACATCCTTTATTAGGTAATTTATTTTTTATTTTTATCAGCTAATATTGATTTTTGGATCACCTTATTTATATTAATGTTTTGTCAAGCTATAAGTTTACATGTTTTGTATTACTTGAACCCCCCAATATATTGGAGGCTATGGTATTAATAATGGTAGATTTACATATTTAAATCTACACGTGGTTTAAAAATTATTGTTTTCTGAGTTTTATTTTATATATATATTTCTTCTTGGCTAAGAATAGTCATTGAAACACAAAGATAAATGGGTGGAGTTAAGCAGGTGCATTGTCAAACAAGTAGTTATATTTCATGTGTTTCCACTTAGTTGAGAAACGATTTTGATTGTATCACTAGATGAACAATCAAACCTGCAAAATATTTTTTGGGGTATGATTTTTTTTATCGATTCAATTTAATAATCTTGCTTTCAAATTTGCATGCCTTTCCAATAGTGAATTGAGTTGCAGAGAAAACTGCTCACACTTGTTTTAGAAAATTATCAAATGCTTTTTGGGTTTTGTTGTTGGATCCTCCACCTTTCCGAAACATATTAAATTTTAAATTTTGGATATCAGACGTAAGAGATATGCTTGTTCAAATGCTGCCCTCTCTCACTGCGATCAGCAAGTTGAAAGTTGTTAAATAAATTTTATGAGCAATATATTGTCAATTTTTATATTCGCTACATTAAATAATATTAATGAGAACATATGGTGTAAACAATTTATTAAATTGGTTATAACATTTATAAAGATTGTGTGTTGTGCGTTGTATATAATTCTACTTAAATTTTGTTTACCTATATTCTTAAATTACTAGTTCTCCTATGAAATTACTAAGAGATTTGTGTGTGTTGATTCATTGATAGTTCTTGAGAGATCCTATAGAGGTGTATAGTAATAATTGAATCGATTTGAGTCTATTTGGATGTATTAATTTTTAAGTTCTCTATAATGATAATATATTTACATATATTCATCCTATAGGTAATGGATATGATACATAGAGTGTATAGTAATGAATCATAAGTATATCATTCAATTGAATCTAAATCTAATATGATACTTATAGAAGGTGTTCTAGATTAGGAGAAATTCCTCTATAGCTTGTCTTTGTTTTCACTATGTAGCGAGAGAAGATCTCATTTATTAACCATTATTATCTACTCAATGTATGTATTAATATATCTTGAAATTAGTTGTTAGTTATTCATCATCATTATTGGTCAATAAAATGAGTTGGAGAAAACTCAAATGGTCGAACTACAGTTCCTCTGCGAATTATATACGTAGGCAAGGCTGTTAGAGATGAGCCCCCGAGGAATTAGGTCTGGCCCCTAGGTTTTTATCTCTTTTTAATACTTTGAGTTAACATTGATATAATATATTTGCTTAGCTTATGACTTGATTGTGCCTTCAATTTATGAATGTGTTGGTTGAACTATTTAAGTCTATCTTGATGATTTAATTTCCATGTCCCCATTTGAGAACCCTCCTAGGATTGCAGAAGCAATTGAGTTGTCTAGCTAAATATATAATATCTATAGTTGGTCAAATATTGTATGCTTCCTTGTAGTGCCATCTTTGGTAGTAGCTTTGTGAGGTTTGCAAGTGTCCTCGAGCGAAATTTGATAGTTGTGTTTTGTCCTTAGCGGTATATTTGATTGTTAAATTTTGGGCATTACAGTTTATGGGTTAGTAGTAGTAAAATAAAATGGTCACAACTAGAAAGGATTCAAAAGTAGTCCATTGCAAGGAAATTGAAGATAAAAATATCAGATTTTCATTGATGATTCTAGTAAAAAGATGTATAATTGGTGTATGAACAAAATAAGGACTTCGATAAAATAAAATAATAAATGGATGATCAAATAAAATAACAACTTGAATTATTATCCTAATAAAAATAAATATGTAAATGCATTTACTCAGGAAGAAAGTAAAAATATTATATTGATAAATTTATACCATTTGATGAGCACACAAAAAAAAATAAATAGAGGCAAATAACACTTATAGAGTAAAGACGTGCATAGTCCAATCAAAGACTAACTTACACCATTTTTGATCGAAAACAAATAAAAAAACCTTATGAAAACAAGAATGTGATGACACGACACACACATATTTTGCATTTTTAGAATAATTGAATTAAAAGGTATGCCTTGTTTTGTGGGGAAATAATCATTTATTTGACTTCAAAAAATATATTCTACTCAATCCATTGGAATAAAAAAGGAAGCATTTAAAGTAAGTATATGTGAAAAACCAATAAAGAGAATGTGAAACCAAAAATAATTAATGGTATTTACAATTGGTTCACCGGATCTATTTATTGATATGCTAGCATTATATAGTTGGGGGTGATGAACATATTTTTTGGAGCACCCATGCTGAAGTAGACATATACACAACATGCGATTGACATAATCACCATGTGGAAAATTTTAGGCATGGACACCAAAGCACTCTTGGGCTACAGAGCATCTAGTAAGAAATGTTATAAAATCCATGGAAAACAACATAACTTATAATTTTTTGGAAAATGCCATGAATTATAAAGTCATGACAAATGCCACGAGTTTTATAACATTTCCCTATATTCTTTGCAGGCCAAAATAGATGCTTTTGTTTCTTCATCCCCGTGATTTTAAATGAAATATGTGCTTCACAAATATTTATCCAATGAACTACATATCCAATGACTACAATTATGCATATTTCCACCTAAAAAAACAACATGCTCATCAACAAAGAATAGTTTCATGTTTATGAATTACAAAGGATGTCATTCACTACATTGATTTGTCTATCTAGAAAGGTAGTTTCCTGGCAGAATTACATTCTATTGCAAAGAAATTGAGAGAAACAATTAATAATATTTATAATTGGTTCACTAAATCTATTTATTAATAATGGGAAAGTTCTGTACTTACAAGTACTATTGGTGGTGTTCAACAAGAGCAAGCAACATTGGATCAACTTGTTGGACCATGAAAGAATTTGAAATAGATAATTTACAATACACTAATTTTCTTGAATGTCTATTGTATCTGTGCAAGATTATGAAGGAAAAAAAATAGATATAGAATAGAAGAGGTTAGCATTATTTATTCTAAATAGAAAGAGAGAAAATATAACATTTTGAATGTACATCGGATCCTGGTGAAAAATTGTGTATAAGTAATCTATTGAAGAAGTTGAAAAGAGAGTTGTGAAAACAATGAAAAATACAATGGATAGAATAAATTATGTTTTTGGTGGACAAGTGGATGTGAGAATTTGTGTGTCCATGTATATAAGCAACAACAAATATATGACGATAGAAGCCAAAAACACTAAACCCATGCTCGTTCTCCTCCCTACCATATTGGCATCATGAAGACTCTCAAGATCTAGCCAAACCCTCGAGCAAGCAAGGCAGGTAGAGTCCATGGAAAATCTCAAGGACTCTTATCATATATCACACAATGACAAAAATAGAGAAATCCTAAAACAACTATTAGAGAAACACTTAAGAATCACAGGTAGGTGATAAATGGTCAAAAACCAACATTAAACAGGTTGATACAAGACAAGGAATGTACCTAGCAGTTGTCTTGTTAATTGAAGGTTCGAGCTACATTATCTGGTACTAAATACTATAGACAAATAGAGAAATTGTAAAAGAGTTGTTAGCAAAACACTTAAGAAGTTTAAAGTATGGAAAATAAAAGAGGCAAAATATGATAAGGAGTAGATTGTTATGGAAAACTAGGAGAAATGAACATTGTGATACATATTGAAACAAGCAAGCTATGTAACAGTTTCCTTGTCAATTCAAGATTCGAGCTACATTATTTGGTACTAAATATGATAGGCAGAAAGGGGAATTGTAAAAGAACTATTAGGAAAATAGCTAAGAAATCAATATAGACAATGTGAAACTAAAAATAATTAATAATATTTACAATTGGTTTACTGAATCTATTTATTGAAAATGGAAAAGTTCTATACTTACATGTACTATTGTTGGTATTTAACAAGGGCGAGCAACATTGGATCAAGTTCTAGGATCATGAAAGAATTTGAAATAGATAATTTACAACACTAATTTTCTAGAATGTCTATTATATTTGTGCAGTATTATAAAGTAAATAATATAGATATAGAGTAAAAGAGGTTAGAATTATCTATTGTAAATAGAAAGAGATAAAATGGAACATCTTGAATACATGGCATCTTGGAAAAGAGTCGTGTGTAAGCAATCTATCAGGGAAGTTGAAAATAGAGTTGAGGAAACTATGACAAATGCAATGGATATAATAGAGTTTGTTTTTTTATAGAGAATTATGTGTCAAAAAATTGTGTTCATGTATATAAGCAGCAACAAATAGATGACGATGGAAGGTGAAGGCAATAAACCCACGCTCGTTCTCCTCCCTACCATATTGGCATCATGAAGCCTCGTAGGCTCTAGCCAAACCCCTGAGAAAAAAAGGCAGGTAAGGTCCATTGAAGATCCGATGGATTTTTACCATATACCAGACAATAACAAAGTTGGTGTAAAATGGGTGGTCTCAAACAAGATCTCTAATATTGTAGTCTTTTTTTTGTTGTGACAACTTGACGACAAATAATGGAGCTTGAATTTAGAATATATGTATGTATATATGTATACATATATGTATGTATATATATGTATATATATATGTATGTATATATATGTGTATATATATATGTAAGGGAAAGTATACTCTAGAATGTGCGAGAAAATATATTGATTAGGTTGCATTGTTGAAAGATCCATTATGGCATTGGTTTGATAGCAGATCATTGTAAAAATTGTGCCTCTGCCTTTGTTTCAAGTTCCCCATAGCAAACTCTTGTTCATGATACTCTTTTTCCTAGTTCCCCATAGTAGACTGTTCATTATCATAGATTGCTTAAGAATCACAGGTAAATGATAGAAAATCAAAAACCCACATTAAACATATTCATACAAGAGAAGCAACGTGTGTAAGAGTTGGGATTTCAATTGAAAATTTGAACTACATTCTTTGATAGTAAACCCATGTTAAACAAAACTTGTAAAGCCAATGGGTAGCAATACTCTGTGCAAAATGGCTATAACACCACAGACAAATTATTGTTCAGGATATTGATTTTTTCAGTCCCCCATAACAAACTCATTCATTATCGTAGTTTTCCTCATCTATGCTTCATATTTTAAAGTTGATTTTTGATCATTTGTTATTTTCCTGTGGTTCTTAAGTATTTTCCTAATAGTTCTTTTACAATTTACCTATTTGTCTATGGTGTTTAGTGCCAAATAGTGTAGCTTGAATTTAGAATTGAGAACCCAACTCTCAGATACATTGTTAATCTTATATTAATATGTTACTGGTGCTATACACATTTATTACAACAAAAGCTCTGTATAAGAAACTTGTTCATACCCATAGTTTACACTTCTATTCTCCATATGTCAAAGTTCTATTTGAAATGGGTTTTTGACCACTTGTCATTTGAGGAAATTGTAAAATAAATTTTAGGAAAACACTTAAGGATCACAACCAAATGATAGATGATCGAAAACCCACATTGAATAGAACTTTAAGAGAGGTAGATAAACATACACAACCAAAAAAATTGAAAACAGGCCAAAGGTTTGTGTCCATCTGTCATTTACGTGTGATAATTCTAAAAGAGTTGTTAGGAAAATAGACAAGAGTCAAGGGTAAATGATAGATGATAGGAAAACATACATAGAGCAAAGAAATTGAAATCAGGCCAAATGTTTCTGTCTACCTGTGATTTATGTGTGATTGTTAAATGTTATTTGAATACCTCTTACAAATATTACATAGGCTGCTTTCCTTGTAGCAATATGTTCCATTGTACAATGATGACATGATGCATTAACCCTCATGTGAGAAAACACTTACCATGTTGTTTCCGCACACCGAGACAACTAGCTCAACCACCGCCAAACCCTTCTTTCCAATTTCATTATGTTTTGAAGCATCAAGTACCGAATCAGTGTTATTCCAACACCCGTTATACAATTAGTCTATTTGTCTTCAATATATATATATATTATATACGTATATGTATCTGTCTATGGTTTGAAGCATCAATTTTCACATATAGTTGACATTGTATGTATATATATATGTATGTATGTGTGTATATATATATATACATTTATGTATGTATATGTATGTATGTGTATATATGTGTATGTATATATATATACACACATATATATACATGCATTGTTGATGGTGTTTAACAAGGGCGAGCCGTATTGGATCGAGTTGTTGGACCATGAAAGAATTTAAAATAGACACAATACACTAATTTTGTTGAATGTCTATTGTATCTGTGCATCATTATAAACGAAACAATATAGATATACAATAAAAGAGGTTAGAAATATATATTCTAAATAGAAAGAGATAAAATGGAATATTTTGAGTGTACATGGTGTCTTAGTAAACATTTTTCAATAAGGGATCTATTCGGGAACTTGAAAAGAGAGCTGTGAAAATAATGTCAAATGGAATTGATAGAATAAAGTGTTTTTTCATAGGAAATCACACCTATATATATACACATATACATGCACTATTGATGGTGTTTAACAAGGGTGAGCTACATTGGATCGAGTTGTTGGACCATGAAATAATTTCAAATAGATAGGTTTACAATACACTAATTTTGTTGAATGTCTATTGTATCTGTGCAACATTATAAATGAAACAATATAGATATACAATAAAAGAGGTTAGCACTATCTATTCTAAATAGAAAGAGATAAAATGGAAGATTTTGAGTACATGGCGTCTCAGTAAATATTTGTCAATAAGGGATCTATTCGGGAACTTGAAAAGAGAGCTGTGGAAAGAATGTCAAATAAAATCGATATAATAGAGTATGTTTTTCGTAGGAAAGCACGCCAGAGGATTTGTGTGTCCATGTATATAACCATCAAGAAATATATGATAGTGGAAGGCAAAAGCCCTAAACCCACACTCAGTCTCCTCCCTACCATATTGGCACCATGAAGCCTCGCGGGCTCTAGCTAAACCCCCAAGCAAGAAAGGCAAACTTATTGTAAATATTATTGACAAAAAGGGAAATGGTATTGAATTCCTTGAAACATAGAGAGACACATATACACATATATATATATTGAAATCCCCTTTTCATATTTAAAAATATACTTATAAGCAAAAATATATATCCATATATATAGACCAAGACCACTGTGGCTCGTTTCACAATGCAACAACAATTTATATATACACATGTATGTCTAAACAGTTGTATATGCTATCTTTATTTATATTTATGTAGACTTTAATATAAAAAGAGTTAAAAATAGCATAAAATTTCAAAATTTTGGAAGTCAAAAATAATTCTTGTCACAAGGAGAATAAAATAAAAAACTCGTTAAGTGTCATGGCAACCAAAAAAAAATACAGGAGGACACAATTCTTAATTAAATGCACAAAAACATTTACCTGGCTTAAGATATGAAGAATACAAGAGCTAAATTGTGGGAATCAATAGGTTGTTACATAGAGCTTAAAATAGATGAGGAGAAGAGTATACCATGAAACATATTCATAGAGGACAAGCAATCTATGTAACAGTTAGGTTGTCAATTCAAAATTCAAGCTACATTATTTGACACTAAATATTATAGACAAATAGGAAAACTATAAAATAGATTTTTGTACATTTAATTAAGAATTATGTCCTAATGTTTTTTTTTTGCTTGGCATGATAGTGGTGTTGGTTTGATATCATACTATTATAAAAATTGTTTGCTCCACCTCTGTTGTATAGTAGATTGGAGGGTTTTAAAACTGTTGTGCTTTGAAATCTGTGAGTTGTATATATATACATGTATACATACATATATATATGTATATATAAATATATATATATATTTATATAGACACACAAATATATATATATATGTAATATAAATATATATACATATGTATATATATGTATATATGCATACATATATGTATGAATGTTTTACTAATATTTCTCCTACAATTTCCTTATTTATCTATAATACTGAATGCGAGATAATGCAGCTCCTCTTATACAATTACTCTATTTGTTAGCAGACTAAAACCAATATGGGCACCATATTAAAATCAAAAGCATGGGAGTTCAATGAATGTGTGAATATATGTATAACATAGGAAAAAATTACGTTCATATTTCCAAAACAAAAGTCTTAGCATCCCATAGTGAACATTTAAAAGGAAAGACCCAATAAATAGAAGTTAAGAACATGGAAAATAGAACAAGTGAACTACATAACGAACTGTTTGTTATGGACAAGTGGAAATTTATATGACACAAGCAATCTATCTAACACTTGGCTTGTCAATTCTAAATTGAAGCTACATTATTTGGCACTGAATATTATAGACAAAAATGAGAAATTCTAAAAGAACTATTGTTGTTTAACTTTCAAAATTCTGAAACTTTGTAGATTGGTTTAAAGTACAAACATGACATTGACCTGTACCTTTGCACTAGTTTCAATTTTTTTGGGTTTGTGTATGTTTTATTTTTTTTGGATGGAACATGTTATATGTCTTGTATCAATATGTTTCATGATATTCTTTTTCCCTCATCTATTTGAAGTTCGTGATAACATCAAAAAATGTAATGTGTACAATAGACTATGTTTATTGTGCTCTAGTGCATGTAAGAATTCATGCATGCATGTATATCATATATTGCACCATGACAAAGTTGCAAAAAAATTATGTGTTCTCATAGATGATTTCCTTTTTTGTAGTGCTTTTATTTTCTGCAATAACTTTAAAGAAAAGAGAATGCTGATAAAGAATTGGGCAAGATGGGACTTGTGTATAATGTTGATAAATATAGGGAAAAAATAATATATGGGACATCTTGTTATCGTTAAAAGGAAGACATTAAAGAAATATGAAAGGTTTTGCTTCAAAGTATAAATTGCACACAAATACCTTTATAAACATGCCTAATTTTTATATGTACTAGAGCCTATCTAGCCATTTAGGGAGAATAGAGTTTATAACTTAGTAAAATATAATTCTATAAAACAAACCTTGTTTATACTTACAGGTATGACCATCTTTTAGGCAAAAATTGTCCCACAGATGCGCTTCATATCTCCTTGTCCATCTATGCTTGTATTGAGCCTAACATAATATTACTACAAAGAAACATTTTATTTGAATCTATCAAAATATCTCTCACTAGCTAGATGTGTATGGAATGGGAAAAAGACATTGCAACACAACTTACAACAACAAAAGGAATCCAAATGTTGTAGGTTGTGGAGCACAACACTCATAATACGCTCCAATACACTATCTAATAGAGCTACATGGTAGCATTTTACATATACATATACATATACATATACATATACATATACATATATATGCCAACGTGAAACTTAAAAATATTAACAATATTTACAATTGGTTTACTTAATCTATTTATTGATATGCGAACATTATATAGTTGGCATTGATGAATATATATTTTTGAGAACCCATCCTGAAGTAGATGTATATGCAACATGTAATGCACATAATCATTATGTGGAAAAATATGAGGCACACATGCCAAAACACTCTTGCCCTACAGAGTATGTAGTAAGAAGTGCTATAAAATCCATAGCGAACATCATGACTTGTAATTTTTTGGAAAAAGCCATGAATTATAAAGTCATGAAAAACACCACAAATTTTATAGCATCTTCCTGCATTCTCTATAGGGAAAAATATCTCCTCCTTTTCTTCATCCTCGCAATCTCAAGCGCAATGGGTGGTTTGCAAATATTTGGCCAGTGCACTACATAACCCATGATTATAATTATCAATATTTCTATCTTCAAAAACAACATGCTCATTAGGGAAAAATAGTTTCATTTTTATCAATCACATGGTATGAGCTTGATGCGTAGAGGCTCCATGAAACAATCCGCACTCTTGACACCTTGCTCCTTAATCACATCAATTGTTTCATGAAGCCTTTGTGCATCAAGCTCATTCCTCTTATCATGAATGGCTAGTGTTTGCTTGTGCAAGGGTTAATGCATGCTGCATTGTTGTATGGTGACACAAAAGGAAGTAAATGCACTGTTCAATGTTGTACTATGACAAAGTATAAAAGCATACACGGGAAAAGGGTTAAAAATAACATTGGGCAACATTAATTTTAACATACAATTCATATTCCATAAAATTCCCTTTGAATTGATTTTAACTTAAATTTATCAAAACCATATGAACCAATAAGTTGTACAAAATGCGTATAGTAGCAAAGATGCATAACCCATGATTACAATTATCTAGATTTCTATCTGCAAAAACAACATGGTCATTAGGGAAAAAATAGTTTCATGTTTATCAATCACATGGTATGAGCTTGATGCACAGAGGCTCCATGAAACATTATGCACTCTTGACACCTTGCTCCTTAATCACATCAATTGTTTCATAAAGCCTTTATGCATCAAGCTCATTCTGCTTGTCATGAATGGCTAGTGTTTGCTCATGCAAGGGTTAATGCATGCTGCGTTGCTATACAGTGACACATAAGGAAGTAAATGTAGTGTTCAATGTTGTACTATGAGAAAGTATAAAAGCATACAAGGGAAAAGGGTCAAAAATAACATTGGGAAACATTAATTTTAACATACAGAGCAAAAAAATTGAGACCAGTTCAAAGGCACAGGTCAATGTTATGTTTGTAGTTTATACCAATCTACAAAATTTTACAATTTTGAAAGTTAAAAACAATTCTTGTCACAAGGAAAATAGAATAAGGATCTCATAAAGTGTCATGCCAACCAAAACATATTGAAACATGGAGAATAGAACAAGTGAACTACAATAATGAATAGTCCCTTATGGGCAAGTGGGGAAAACCACATCATGAAACATATTGATACAAGACAAGCAATCTATGTAACAGTTGTCTTGTCAATTCAAAATTGGGGCTACATTATCTGACACTAAATATTATAGAGAAATAGAGAAATTGTAAAACAATTGTTACAAAAACACTCAAGACTCACAAGTTAATGAGCGATTATTGAAAACCCACATTAAATAGAACCTCAATAGAGGACAAGCAATCTATGTAACAATTAGCTTTCCAATTATAAATTTGAGCAACATTACTTGGCAATTAATATTATAGATAATCAAGAAAATTGTAAAAGAAATTTTAGAAAAACACTTGAGCACCACAGGAAAACAACTTAATCAAAGTATACTTTCCCACACTGCAACACTCAATATTGCATTTACTTCATTTGCCCGAATTTACTTCGTCTTCCCCCATCGTACAACAATGACATAATGCATTAACACTCCTATGACCAAACACCTACCATTCAGCCTCCATGTATCGAGGACACCAACTCCACCACCACCAATCCACGCAATTTAAAATTATCTCTAGGCAGCTTTTTGTTGCCACCCCATCTTTTTAAAATTGTTGCACCAAAAAAAATTCCACAATTTAGAAGAAATCATATATGAAAACACCAAAATTTCCCCTACTTCCATATTGCGTGATATATGATATCACTCCATTAAATTTTTGATGGGTCTTTCATACTTTTGCTTGCTCGGGGGTTTGGCTAGAGCCCATTTGGCTTTATCATGTGAATATGGTAGGGAGGAGAACAAGCATGGTTTTTTTATTTTTCCTTGCATCATCATATATTAACTACTACAAATACAAAACATACTCTATTCTATCGGGTGCATTTCTCCACGCTTATATAGCTATCCTTTCAACTTGCCAAACAAATTATTTAAACCCAGTTCTTTATGACGATACCTATTTTCTCTATGTTATGGCAACAATTATATGATGCAATAATCTGTCCAAAATGCATATAACACCACAAAATTAATTGGAAATTCGAGCTACATTGCTTGGTATTCAATATTATGGACAAATCATTTATGCAAAATACCCATGTAAAACGACTTATAAATTCCAGAGCACAATAATTTTAAAACCCTCAAATCTACTATAGAACAAACCTGAGGGTTCCGATTCTTACAATAGTCTAATACCAAACCAACACCGCAATGGCTCTTTCGACAATGCAACTTAATCAATATATTTTCTTTCCATACAAACAAAAAAACAATGACAATTAACAATTTGTTATAAGGAGCTTCAAACAAATGAGGGAAAAATAATATCATGCAACATATTGGTACAAGACAAGCAGTCTATGTAACAGTTGTAAGAGGTATTAGGATAATACTTAAGAATCAGACGTATGTGGCTCTTTAGTGTTTGGCTATGTATATATTCTAAATTTGAGCTCCATTATTTGGCACTACATATTATAGAGAAATAGGCGAATTGTTTAAGAACTATTAGAAAAACACTAAAGAACCACATACGTCTGATTCTTAAGTATTATCCTAATACCTCTTACAACTGTTACATAGACTGCTTGTCTTGTACCAATATGTTGCATGATATTCTTTTTCCCTCATATTTTTGAAGCTCCTTATAACAAACTATTAATTTCCATTGTTTTTTTGTGGTTATTTTGTTTGGATGGAACATGTTATATGTCTTGTATCAATATGTTTCATGATGTTCTTTTTTACTCAACTGTTTGAAGTTCGTGATAACAAAGTGTGCTTCATTATATTGTTTTTCCGAGTTCCCCATAGAAAGATGTTCATTATCATAGTTTTACTTTCCTATACTCCATATTTTAAAGTTGATTTTTTCATCATCTATTATTTTCCTATGGTTCTCACGTATATTCCTAGTAGTTCTTTTACAATTTACCCATTTGTCTATAGTGTTTAGTGCCAAATAGTGTAGGTTGAGCTTAGAATTGAGAAGCCAACTCTCATATAGATTGTTTGTCTTGTATCAATATGTTCCATTATAATTTTTTTCCCTCATCTATTTGAAGCTCCCTATAACAAAGTGTTCATTTTCATGGTTTAGCTCTTGTAAATTATGAAATTTTGCAGACTGCTAGAAATTGCAACCATGGTGTTGATTTGTACCTTTGGGCTGCTTGAAACTTTTACATAGATAGATACATATACACATAATAGAGTATTTGTATGATAGGTATTAGAATAACACTTATTCATAACTAAATATTATACATAATAATTGGCACTAAATACTAAATACAGATAGGGAAATTGAAAAAAGAACTCTTAGTGAAACACTTAAGAATCATAGGAAAATTATAGAAATCGAGAGACAAAAAATAGCCTTAGATTAGGAGAAGATAATAGGATGCACAATCAAGAGGACGTATTTTGACCATATCGCAGGATATAAAATACTCAAAAAATCCTATGCTATTGCTCACATTTCTTTTGGAAAACCCAGTTCAAGTAAAAAAAGGGAAATTATAAAAGAGCTATAAGAAAAACACTTAAAAATCAGATAAAAATACCAGATGCTCAAAAAACCCATATTTATATTACATATATACACTTAATCAATATACTTTCTCACAAATTTCGCAACACATCAGTGTTAAAACCCTCCAACATTTTTGATCCCATTATGTGTATTGGTTATGTCCACCATTCCTTCATTAGATCAACCAAGCCCTCATGTTTTAGCAATTTTTTTTTGAATCTAAACTGACCCCTTGCTATCTTTATGTTTGTGCACAAGCAATCTATCCAACAACTGGCTTGTCAATTCTAAATTCAAGCTGCATTATCTGGCACTCAATATTATAGACAACTTGTAGGGAAATTCTAAAAGAACTATTAGTTAAACATACACACATATATATGCATATATACATATAGACATATATAAACATGCATATATATTTATATTACATATATATATATATACGTGTATATATATATATATATTTATATACACACACATATACATATATATTTATATATACATATATATATACACATATATATACATACATACATATATATATACATATATATATATTCACATACAATGTGAACTGTATGTGAAAATCAATGCTTCGAAACATAGACAGATAAATATACACACATATATATTAAAGACAAATAGAGTAATTGTATGACTGGTATTAGAATAACACTTATTCGTTACTAAATATTTTACACAATAATTGGCACTAAATTTTGGGACTAAATATTAAAGACAAATAGGAAAATTGCAAAAATAACTATTAGGAAAACACTTCAGAACCATAGGAAAGTGACAGATGATTGAAAACCAACATTAAATAGAACAAGATCATAGCACTATCAGGAGGACGTATTTTGACCATTTTGTAGAATCAAAGATGCTCACAAAAACCTCTGCTGTTGGACACATTTCTTTTTTCGACCCGAGTTCAAATGAAGAACCCAGTCCTAGCGAAGAAATTGCTATTACACCTTGTTTAGATACTAATAGAGTTTCAGTTTGGGGCGTATTCAAGCGTACCTAAAATTCTATCAGTATGTCGACAAGGTGTAACATCATTTTCTTCACTTACATTGGGTTCTTCATTTGAATTGGATTCTTCACTTTGAATGTTGTTTGTACAAGTAATTTCACATAAAATCACAACAAAACACTTAAGAATCACAAGAAAATGACACATGATCAGAAACCCCAAAATGTCACAGTTTAAAAGATTGAAAACAATCCTTGTTACAAGAATAATAGAGTAATTTGTTACAGGGAGCTTCAAACAGATTAGGGAAAAAGAGTATCATGAAACATATTTATACAAGACAAGCAATCTATGTATTAGCTGACTTGTCAATTCTAAATTCAAGCTGTATTATTTGGCACTCAGTATTATTGACAAATAGGGGAATTATAAAAGAATTATTAGTTAAACATACATATATATACACATGCATATATATTTATATTACATATATATATGTGTGTATAAAAAAAATAAAAAAATATATATATTTATATACATATATATATATATTTATACACACATATATATATGTAATATAAATGTACATACATACATACATACATACATACATACATACATACATACAATATATATATTCACATACAATGTGAACTATATGTGAAAATCAATGCTTTGAAACATAGACAGATACATATACGCATATATATATTTTAAAGACAAATAGAGTAATTGTATGATAGGTATTCGAATACCACTTATTTGTAACTAAATATTATACACAATAATTGACACTAAATATTAAAGACAAATAGGGAAATTGCAAAAAGAACTCTTAGGGAAACACTTAAGAACCATAGGAAAATTACAGAAATCGTGAGACAGAAAAGAGCCTTAGATTAGGAGAGGATCATAGAATGCATAATCAAGAGGACGTATTTTGACCATATCGTAGGATAGAAAATACTCAAAAAAGCCTCTACTATTGCTTGCATTTCTTTTGGCAAACTCAGTTCAAGACAAAAAAGGGAAATTGTAAAAGAGCTATTACAAAAACACTTTTAACACTTAAGAACCATAGGAAAATTATAGAAATCAAGAGATAAAAAAGAGCCTTAGATTAGGAGAAGATCATAGGATGCACAATCAAGAGGACGTATTTTGACCATATCATAGGATAGAAAATACTCAGAAGAGCCTATGCTATTTCTCATATTTCTTTTGGCAAACCTAGTTCAAGAAAAAAAAGAGAAATTGTAGAAGAGCTATTACAAAAACACTTAACAATCACAGGAAATTAACAGATGCTCAAAAAACCCATATTTATATTACATATATACACTTAAAATCAATATACTTTCTTGCACATTTCGCAACACATCAGTGTTAAAACCCTCCAACATGCTATCAAAAGGAACAATAAGCAAAGAAAGAAAGACATGAACAATAAATTAATCATTTATGCAAAATACCTATGTAAAACATCTTATAGATTATGGAGCACAACAGTGTTAAAACCCTCCAATCTGCTAAAAAATGGAGCCACAATAGTCCGCTATCAAACCAAAACCACAATGGCTCTTTCGACAATGCAACTTAATTAAAATATTCTCTAGCACATTTTGGAGTATACTTTCCCACATTGCAACATTGGATATTGCATTTAGCTCATCTGCCACCATCGCACAACAATGACATGATGATTTAACCCTTGCACCAACAAACACTTAGCATTTTGCTTCTGTGTATCGAGGCAACCAACTCAACCATCGCCAAACCACGTAATTACCAAGCTCAATGTCATCACAAAAAAACTCGGTCAAGTCGTAGCCGACTGTGACATCTTTGGTGTAGGCCTGCAAATCCAATTAACGGCTGGGCTAATGAAAATATCGTGTGGAAAATTCAAACAAAATAGCTGATAATTTGAATTGACAAGCTAACTCTTACATAGACTGGATGTCTTGTATCAATATGTTTAATGTGGGTTTTCAATCATCTATAGTTCACCTCTGATTCTTATACTGTTTTTCTAATATTTCTTTTACAATTTCTCTAAGTAGAATGATTGTATAAGAGGTATTAGAATAACACTTATTTTCTACTAAAAATTATAGACAAGAAAATGGTAGATGTTCAAAAACCCATATTAAATATTGTTGGAATGATGGATGCACAGTGTCCTTGATGAAGTTGCAGTCTTCAATGGAGGACCTTTGCCAGGAAGAAATAATGAACCACACATAATGTATGCAATAATGGCATTCAAATAGGAGATTCTATTACGATGATCTAGATAATTTACAAGAGTACATATGCCTGATTATATAGGCAAGAGCTAAACCTAGAATGCACAAGATGTTGCCAAGTGTACAAATCACACTACATGTGACAACATGAAAACCCTAACAACCTACCTAGGGAATGATGATAAGATAAAGATAAGTTCTAGAAAAGACAACTCATCTTCTAGAAGGGAATCTTATCTCAACAATATTATTTATGATTTATTTAATAATACAACCTAGGACTACAAGATTAAATGCAGACCTAAGTGAACTTATGCTAGTGTAGTAATTAATTAATTAATTACTCTAACACCCCCTATAAGTGCAACTTAGGGAGGAAATGAAAATGCAATGATTATGGAAAGATGATGATGGGTCCCAACTGATGGCCATTTTAGGTACCCATGTACATAGGAAAATGAAGATGCAAAAAATTTCCCACAAATGGAGAAAAGGGGAAAACCCAGTGGGAAGAAAACCCCTCTCCAAAAAGGAGATGAAATGTAAATAAGTGAGGAAAGATGGACGACTCCAAAATACCCCACCATCCATCACATGGATACAATATAATCAATAACCCCCATAGGAGGGAAATAGAGAGACAATGTAGCCCCCCTAGAACATGTGATCACCTGCAAAAATGGTAAGTGTTTGAAGACAAAACATGATCCAATGTCGACAAACAACTTGTCTCCCTTTTGGAAGAAACAAAACCAGATGCAAGTGTAGAGATGCTTCCCATTCTGGATAGGAATTGAAGGAAGGAAGAATGATTATGAATGATGATGTCTCTAAGAATTGCTCATGTGTCTCCTTGCCTAATGAAGATGAAGATTCCACAATCAACTTAGGTACATGCCCAATCAATGTAGAAGGTGACAAATCAGGACGATGCAAAAACTGATGTTGAACAAGATCCAAAGACTACAATATAATAAATGTGATGGAGACTAGATTGCCCCCTAGAATGAAGTGTCCTCAAAACCACTGAAAGAATTCTGAAGCAACAAAGATGTCCAAACCACATGTCTCCCGCTAGGAAGAGGAAAATCCAATGGTAGATGCTGAAGAAAATCCGATGAAGAGGGAGGAAGTCTCATATATGAAATATTTGAAGAGAAACCAAGTGCCCCCAAGGTAGTCTCAGGATCCCCAATCAAGGTTGAGACCAAGGAATATGGAGACTCAAGACAAATCTCCAAAGAAGAATCTAAATAGAGGAGTGATATCCCCTCAAGAATGTCTTCCAAACCTGTAGAAGTAGCCAAGTCAGTGATACCTGAAACAAAGCTATCTTGTGATGTCAAGTCTGGAAAACTGAATGTGTCCTGATGAATGGAGATGATGGAAGCCTCAATCAATGACTCTGGACAAGGAATCACTGAATGTGAAGGGATACCAATAATCTCTAATGGAGAAGAAGGAACATTTGAAGAAACCTTGTCAACCTCTTCAGAAGATTCAAGGCAATCCAAACAAACAACCTCCTGTACAACAATATCATCATGGGGTACCGGATCTGAAGAATGACATTCTGAAATAAGATCATCAAGGAATGGTGAAGTATCCGAATCTCCATATAGCTCCCAAATCTTAATCCAAAGAGTGTGAGGATAGTTACAATGATCAATAGCTCTCAAAACATCATCAACAACATGCATTGAAATAACCCTTAGAACATCATACCTTCGACAATTCCAATCAAATTTCTAGATACAATCATCAGGAGGGGGAACCCAACCATACAAATGTGGCAAAAAATGATGGGATTGAAGATGATTGATGATGCAATCTCTCCATTGCTGATAGTTTCCATTTCCCAACATGATCAGTGAAGGATGACAAGAAAGCCCCATAACAAAATGTGACTGAATCTCCAATAATACAAAAATATTGACCTTAAAAAATAAAATAGAAACTTCCAAAGACGATGTGCAATTGAAAATATGCCTCCAAAATCAAGAAAGTCTTCTTCAAGCTTCAAGATGTCCAAGGAATTAGTAAAATGCACCAAATTGCAAAAAACCAATAAAAGATACCTAGAGATGAAACTGAAGGAAGTGACTGGACGGATGAAAAAAGCTTTAAAACATCTTTCGAATGTCGTTGGAATCACTAGATTTCAACAATTTGATGTGAAGATATTGGCTATTGAGTCTGAAATGGAGGGTTAAATTCAGTTGACTGTAGAATTTTACAGTAGTAAAATCCTGCAAAATAGATGGTACCACTAGATAGTGCTCTGAATCCTCTTTTCGACGGTATCTTGTTTAGCGATTTTTGATAGCTTGGCAAGAAATTATGCCCCTTGGAAACAAATTGCCCTATTAGGGCTTGTAGGCTAACTAGGTGCAAAAATAAAGCACCCCGGGCAAAACAATTTCAGCCCCCGATTGGTGATATGACCAGGGGGCTATCGACAATTTAAAAAAAAAACATCGCTGATGATGGTGGCGATGGAGTGGTGCTGGGCGGAGCAGCCGGGTGGCGCCGCTGCAGGTGAGTGGACCTCGTGGTCCCCAAAATGACCACAGGCCAGGGCTGATAGAGTGGGGTTGTTGGTGGTGCAGGCGACTGTAACTTGGATGCCGACAGTGAGGTCTCGATGGACGATGGGGTGAACAATCGGTGATAGAGGAAGCGCTGGGAATCAACTTCGGTGATTGAACGACGATCAAGGACAATGAGTGGGGGCCGAAATGGGCCGATGATGTCAATCGATGTGATGGATGTCGACCGGCCAAATAATTGTCTACAGATTGTGAAAAGACATATGCTGACTAAAGCAAATTTTGAATATTGCACAATGCAATTCAAAATTAAATAGAAATTGCCGATATTAAAATATTTAAATCTGCAGAAAATAATCCCCGAAGCAAAATGCTGATGGATGGATAAACTATTGCCACTGTGAAAAAATATTAAACCCCTTGTATGCCGACCTGAGATTTTAATGCTGGTCGCTCCTGAATTTTTAATTTTCTGCCAATACTATTGAAAAATAGCCCTTTTTGAAACAAAAAATGCCTACAGATATAATATTTTTTTGCCTTGGATGATGACTAAAAGGGAAGATTTTTTTCCTGCAAATTTGTACAGATAGTACAAAAAATTTGTAAACCCTAGATAATACCTCAAATGGCTCCCGAATGATATGTCTCTGATTTTGATGAATAGACATGTGATCCTAAGGTTTCAAGGCCTTCTGAAGATAATGGCGAGCTCAGATTTGACTCAATCCGCTTTAGAAATTAGCTTGGTCCTCGAGTGGAAACAAGTAGCCTGCAATGAATCTCACTAGCCCAACTTTCTTGATCTTGGGATTAATCTTCACTGGAATGGCTCTGATACCATGTTGGAATGATGGATGCATAGTGTCCCTGATGAAGCTACAATCTTCAATGGAGGACCTTAGCGAGGAAGAAATAATCAACCACACAGAAAGTATGAAATAATGGAATTCAAATAGGAGATTCTATTATGATGATTTAGATAATTTCCAAGAGTACATATTCCTGATTATATAGGCAAGAGCTAAACCTAGAATGCACAAGATGTTGCCAAGTGTACAAATCACACTACATGTGACAACATGAAAACCCTAACAATCTACCTAGGGAATGATGATAAAATAGAGATAAGTTCTAGAAAAGACAACTCATCTTCTAGAAGGGAATCTTATCTCAACAACATTATTTATGATTTATTTAATAATGCAACCTAGGACTAAATGATTATATGTAGACCTAAGTTAACTTATGCTAGTGTAATAATTAATTACACCAACAAATATAAATTTAAAATATGGAGAATAGAAGAGGCAAACAATGATAATGAACAATTTGATATGGGGAGCTAAAAAAACGAATATCATGAAGAACAATTTGTTATGGGAAACTTCAAATAGTTGAGACAGAAAGGGAAATTGGAAAAGAGCTATTAGAAAAACACTTGACAATCACAAGAATATGATAGATATCCGAAAACCCACATTACATAGAACTTTAAAATATGGACAATAGAAGAGGCAAACTACGATAATGAATAGTTTGGTATGCTGAACTGAAAAAAAGAATACCATGAAGAACAATTTGTTATGAGGAACTTCAAACAGTTGAGAAAAAAATAAAATCATGAAACATATTCATACGAGACACATAACATGTTCCATCCAGACAAAATAACCATGACAAATAACAGTTTTCTATAAGCAACTTCAAACAGATGACGGTTGGGAGTGGATGAAGATCCCAACGGAAACTTCAAACAAAATAGATGATATTTTGAATTGAAAAGCTAACTATTACATAGACTAGATGTCTTGTATCAATATGTTTAATGTGGGTTTTCAATCATCTATAGTTCACCTCTGATTCTTATACTATTTTTCTAATATTTATTTTACAATTTCTCTAAGTAGAATAATTGTATAAGAGGTATTAAAATAACACTTATTTGCTACTAAATATTATAGACAGGAAAATGACAGATGTCAAATGAAAACCCATATAAAGACAACTTTAAAATATGGAGAATAGAAGAGGCAAACAACGATAATGAACAGTTTGCTATGGGGAACTGAAAAAAAGAATATTATGAAGAACAATTTGTTATGGGCAACTTCAAACAGTTGAGACAAAAAGGGAAATTGGAAAAGAGCTATTAGAAAAACAATTAACAATCACAAGAATATAACAAATATTTGAAAACCCACATTACATAGAACTTTAAAATATGGACAATAGAAGAGGAAAACTATGATAATGAATAGTTTGTTATGGGGAACTTCAAACAATTGAGAAAAAAAGAATATTATGAAACATATTCATACGAGACACATAACATGTTCCATTCAAACAAAATAACCACGATAAATAACAATTTCCTATAAGCAGCTTCAAATAGATGACGGTTGGGAGTTGATGAAAATCCTAGCGGAAAATTCAAACAAAATAGCCAATATTTTGAATTGACAAGCTAACTCTTACATAGACTAGATGTCTTGTATCAATATGTTTAATGTGGGTTTTCAATCATCTATAGTTCACCTCTGATTCTTATACTATTTTTCTAATATTTATTTTACAATTTCTCTAAGTAGAATCATTGTATAAGAGGTATTAGAATAACACTTACTTGCTACTAAATATTATAGATAGGAAAATGATAGATGTTTGAAAACCCATATTAAATATAACTTTAAAATATGGAGAATAGAAGAAGCAAACAACAATAATGAACAATTTGCTATGGGGAACTAAAAAAAAGAATATCATGAAGAACAATTTGTTATGGTCAACTTCAAATAGTTGAGACAAAAAGGGAAATTGAAAAAGAGCTATTAGAAAAACACTTAACAATCACAAGAATATGACAAATATTCAAAAACCCACATTACATAGAACTTTAAAATATGGACAATAGAAGAGGCAAACTATGATAATGAGCAGTTTGGTATGCCGAACTGAAAAAAAGAATACCATGAAGAAATTTTTTTTATGGGGAACTTCAAACAGTCGAGAAAAAAAAGAATATCATGAAACATATTCATACAAGACACATAACATGTTCCATCAAGACAAAATTGTTAGAGTAATAGGTTGTTCACTTGATTAATTTAATCATGTTGATTAATTAATTAAGTCACCTTTACTTTATTTCACTTAATCTAAACTTAGGAATCTTTATTTTGCATTATTAAATTAGTCATGTTGTCTCGTTCATTATGATCTTAACACTTGCCACATGCTAATTTAATCTTCATCTAGGGTTTTCACTTTAGGTTTCAATCTCCTTTCTTAAGGATTGATCTCTTTGTAATTATTCACTTCTCGGGTAATGCATCTTTTGCTTCATGTTTTGCAGAGCAACATTCTTGTGCCTCTTGATCTCCTTTTGGTGAAATTTATTTGCTTGGAGGTGTTCATTGGGATCTGTGAGGTTGGATTCTCAACTTCTACATGGTATCAAAGCAACAGATCTATAGCTGCCTTGTCCACTTTTTTCAAAGAAATCAACTCATGCATTAATATCCATGATCCGTGGTCAAATTTTGAGCATTCCATTGAATCCAAAGCTACCAGAACAGTCAAGTTTGCCTTTATTTTCATCAAAAAAGGCCTCCGTTTGTCAGATCTGTGAGGGTTTGAAGTTTTGTGCACACTTAATAATTAATTATTAATGTGCCTAAGTTTAGCTTAAGTAAATCTAAAGTGATAAGTGACTTAATTAATTAACCAATATGATTAAATTAATTAAGTGAAATAATTTATTACTCTAACACCCCCCCTTATGATGAACTTAGGGAGTAACTAAAACACTAAGGAAAAGATGCATGAAAGCAAAGATGGGTCCCAACAACAAGGCCTGATTAGGTACCCATGTACAATATGCAATGCAAACTAAACCAAATAGGGTAAAGGAGAAAACCCAATGGGAACAAAACTCCTCCCCAAAAGAGGATGCAAAGAAAAGAATGTAATGCACTAATAGAAGAAGGATAGAAGGTGGATTACATGATACCCCCCATAGACAACTTCTATCATATAAGTACATAATATGTTCCCCCCATAGGAGAGAGAAAAAGAGGATATGAATCCCCCCCACAAAGAAATAGCTCATGTATCACTGGAAAACATATGAAGACAAAACATGATCCACAACCTCCAAACAACATTTCTCCCCTTAGGAAGAAATAGGCCAATTGACAAAATGTGAAGCCAATCCAAAAACATGGGTGAATCTGGAATCCAAATCCAAGTGGCACGTGTCTCTGAAAACTGCTCAAGCATCCTCAAGTCAGAAAGAGAAAATGCCAATCCTGAAACCTGTGAAGACTGATGAAGCATATGCTCTAAAGATGATGAACATGATGGGCCAATAATGGTGATGTGGCTAACAACAAAGAGGAGATGAATGTCCTCAAAATAATCCTCCAAATCTGCAATATAGGACTCCACAAACAAGAAATATATGTCTGCAACATAAGAGTCCAAAGTAGCTATGTCTGAAAGATGAATGATGCCCTGTTGCATTGAATCAGGAACAACAGGAGATGCTGATGAAGTCTCAATCCTAAGAGTGGGAAAATGAATACAAGTCTCTGAACCATCGACACATGCAAGACCGTTTAAATACTCAAGCTCCTCTAGAGTACAATTATCATAGGGTATGAAATCTATATCTACAAGAGGGATGAGACAATCTGCAGTGAAATCCTCTAGGAATGGAGGGATATTAGAGTCTCCAAAAATATCTCAAAAATGTTGCCAAAGTGTGTGAGGACAACAAATGTCAGATAAAGAACACAAAGTGTCAAAATCAACACTACAACCAATAACCCCTACAATATGATCTCGAATAATAACCCATGCTGATAAAATCCTTGTTGTGTCTAGTGTAGGTATGAGTCCATACAAATGAGGCAAAATACCAAGCCACTTGAGATGTGTCAAGATTCCATGACGCCAAGACTCATAGTTGTCCTTATCCAACTTAATCACATAAAGGTGAGTAGAAAAACCCATGATACTCACTGAAATAAAAAAATCATATACTGAAACTCTCAACAATGATAAATCGGATCAACATAACCCATCCAACGCAAACAGATCCCATGTAGGTGCCTGAACATCCAAGTAATTAAACAAAATGTAAAACCACACAAAGCTAAATAAAATTTATTTGGTAAATTATCTAATCAAACCAGCTACATATCTGGAAAGAGCACAAAACCACCTTTCCAACGCCTATTCATTTCTGAAAAACGGAGTTCGTATGCAAAAGATAACCTAAAGTGAAAACCCTAGATGGAGATTAAATTAGCATATGACAAGTGTCAAGATCATAATGAATGAGACAACATGACTAATTTAATAATACAAAATAAAGATTCCTAAGTTTAGCTTAAGTGAAATAAAGTAAAGGTGACTTAATTAATTAATCAACATGATTAAATTAATCAAGTAAACAACCTATTAATCTAACATAAATAACCACGACAAATAACAGTTTGCTATAAGCAACTTCAAATAGATGATGGTTGGGAGTTGATGAAAATCCTAGTGGAAACTTCAAACAAAATAGCTGATATTTTGAATTGACAAGCTAAATCTTACATAGACTGGATGTCTTGTATCAATATGTTTAATGTGGGTTTTTGATCATCTATAGTTCACCTCTGATTCTTATACTATTTTTCTAATATTTATTTTACAATTTCTCTAAGTAGAATCATTGTATAAGAGGTATTAGAATAACACTTACTTGCTACTAAATATTATAGATAGGAAAATGATAGATGTTTGAAAACCCATATTAAATATAACTTTAAAATATGGAGAATAGAAGAGGCAAACACCGATAATGAACAATTTGCTATGGGGAACTGAAAAAAATAATATCATGAAGAATAGTTTGTTATGGACAACTTCAATCAGTTGAGACATAAAGGGAAATTGGAAAAGACCTATTAGAAAAACACTTAACAATCAAAAGAATATGACATATATTCAAAAACCCACATTACATAGAACTTTAAAATATGGACAATAGAAGAGGAAAACTATGATAATGAACAATTTGGTATGCCGAATTGAAAACAAGAATACCATGAAGAACAGTTTTTTATGGGGAACTTCAAACAGTTGAGAAAAAAAGAATATCATGAAACATATTCATACAAGACACATAACATGTTCCATCCAGACAAAATAACCATGAAAAGGGTATGTGCAGGATCATCATGGAAAAAACAGGCCTTTAAGTGGCAATAAAAAGACAAAAAATCAGAGTTAGACAATTTGACGTAAAAACTTGAATAACTTATCTATATTATTTCAAAAAAATGTAAAAATAGAATATGTAGCAAATTGAATGTAGTTTCTAAACTACTAGACCTTTATTTAAAAAGAAATAAATCTATTTGGTGAAAAATTGAAATTTCAATGCAGTAGTATTTAAATTTCAGGGTAAAAATAAGAAGTAGGTGTCTGTCTGACCACCCTAACCACAATAAAATGATAATTTTTTTTTTATAATATTTTAGATATAAGTAGAGGACTCATGTCCCGATGTGATGCATATTTTTTAATAATTTTTTTCCAAGTAAATAATTAATTATGAATTTTTTATTACAACTTTTAAAAAATATAAAAGCTCGCCTGTCTAACCACCTTAACTTGGTCAAAAATTCATGAAATTCAATTTTTTCTTTTTTAATCCTATAGTATGAAAAACATAGAATGTGACACATGTTTCAAATTCAAAAAATGTGATACCGTTTGAAAGTTATAGATGTTTTTCAATCAGCCTATCAATCAGGACTTTATTCATAATTCTAATAGAAAATGAATAATAATTATTTATTAAATTCAAAGTAAAGCATAATTTATATTGGTGGAAAGCTGAGAATCTCCTCTAAAATCCCTTTTTGTTTCATCAATTTTGGGTAAAAAAAAAGTCATCAGCCACATGGACCATCATATGGCTTACATATCGCCACTTTTTGGCCCATCATGATCCTGCACATACCCAAAAATATCAATTTGCTATAAGTAGCTTCAAACAGATGAGGGAAAAAGAATATCATGAAACATATTGCTACAAGACAAGCAATCTATGTAAAAATTGTAAGAGGTGTTAGAATAACACTTAAGAATCACGCATAAATGACAAAACAACGGAAACCCACATTAAGTAGAAGTCGTTAAGACAATGGGTACCAATAATCCATGCAAAATGTGTATAATTCCACAAACCCAATTGAAAATTAGAGCTACAATACTTGGCACTAAATATTATACACAAATAGGGAAACTCTAAAATAATTATTAGAATAACACTTAACATCTTTCATACTAACCCTCTGCATATATATATGCAATCACTCCTATATTAATATAAAATTTCTCCTATGTTAATGGGTATACCACCAAAGATCCATAAAGATAACTACAAACAATAAAGGAAGCGCGAAAAAATTACTAACCCCAACCATAATTTTTGACGAAAGAAAGAAAATTTAACTACAATAAATCCATCCGTACAAAGCCATAATATCTTTGAAGTCTCCAAAATGGGTATAACGACAAACATACAAACATATAACAAGGAACAATAAGCAGAGAGTGAAAGACATGAACAATAAATTAATCATTTTGGAAAAATACCCATGTAAAATGACATAGATTTCAGAGCATAAAAGTCTTAAAACTCTCGAATACGCTATAAAACGAAGCCAAAGGCGATGATTTTTACAATAGTCTACTATCAAACCAACACCACAATGGATCTTTTGACAATGCGACTTAATTAATATACTTTCTCGCACATTTCACAACACATCAGTGTTAAAACCCTCCAACCTTCTATCAAAAGGAACAATAAGCAGAGAACAAAAGACATGAACAATAAATTAATCATTTATGCAAAATACCCATGTAAAATGACTTACAGATTTCAGAGCACAACAATTTTAAAACCCTCCAATCTACTAAAAAATGGAGCCACAATAGTCTGCTATCAAACCAACACCACAATGGATCTTTTGACAATGCAAATTAATCAATATATTTTCTGGCACATTTCAGAGTATACTTTTGCACACTGCAACATTACAAACAATAAACGAAGCATGAAAAAATTACTAACCCTAACCATAATTTTTGATGAAAGAAAGAAGATTTAACTGCAATAAATCCATCCATACAGAGCTATAATCTCTTTGAAATCTCAAAAATGGGTATAATGACAAAGATACAAACATATAACAAGGAATAATAAGTAGAGAGTGAAAGACATGAATAATAAATTAATCATTTATGCAAAATACCCATGTAAAATGACTTACAGATTTCGAAGCACAATAGTCTTGAAACCCTCCAATATGCTATAAAATAGAGCCGAAGGCAACGATTTTTACAATAGTCTGCTATCAAACCAACACCACAATGGTTCTTTCGATAATGCAACTTAATCAATATAATTTCTCACACATTTCACAACACATTAGTGTTAAAACCCTCCGACATGCTATCAAAAGGAACAATAAGCAAAGAATGAAAGACATGAACAATAAATTAATCATTTATGCAAAATACCCATGTAAAATGACTTACAGATTCCAGAGCACAACAATTTTAAAACCCTCCAATCTGCTAAAAAATGGAGCCACAATAGTCTGCTATCAAACCAACACCACAATGGCTCTTTTGAAAATGCAACTTAATCAATATATTTTCTAGCACATTTTTGAGTATACTTTCCCACACTGCAACATTGGATATTGCATTTACTTAATATGCCGCCATCATACAACAATGACAGGATGATTTAAACCTTGCACCAACAAACACTTAGCATTCTGCTTCCGCATATCGAGGCAACCAACTCGACCACCACCAACCCACATAATTACCAAGCTCGACGTCGCCACAAAAAACTGGTCAAGTCGCCACCGACCAAGACATCTCCGGCTTCGATAAATTCAATTCACGGCTGGGTTGATGAAAATCCCGACAAAAACTTCAAACAAAATAGCCTATCGGCTAAATATAATTGATTTGTAGATTCATTTCTACTATTTTTTTAAAGTAGGTTTTGCTTTTTTGATTAAAGAATAAAAAATAATAAATCGATCATCATCAAGTAAAAGTTAAATTATTCTTCAATGTTTATATGTATGCATATTATGTATAATTTCTCTGTAGCAATTAATCAAATCAATGTTGTGCGACCAATATATCAAATTAATGTTTTTGTTAAGTTTCCTTTCATATTTATATGTAGTATAGTTTGCATTTCCCTAGTAGACATGAATGCAAAATGTAGAGGCACACATGAGGCTCAAATGGTAGACGAAAGGCAAGAATTATGAGTATAAGATATATTTTCTTCAAACAATGATTGTACTAACAACTATTTGTATTTAATTTTTATTTGAATCTATGTTGTTTAGCTCCATGTGAGTGGGGGTTTTCTTATATCTATTTATGGTTGTGTTTTTATATTTTGTGTAGGAGGCATGGTTGGTTTGGAACCAAGAGTCAAAAGTAAAACATAAACTAATGATTCTATTCCATAATCATAGCAATGTTCAAAGCATAACATGCAATTCATAGGCATCAAAATCATACATCAAATGCAATGAGCACAATATCGACTACACAACATCATATCATTGATGCTATTTACTCATAAAAATCAAAAGATAAATAAATAAAACTTATAGTTCTACTAAATTCATTAATAATTTCTAGATCTATTCATCTTATTGTTAGGATTGCTCCAAAATTGCTAAATCCTTTATAAGACAGTAATAAAAATAAGTCAAATAATTCTATACATGTATTACCATGAAATCAATTTTATCCAAAATATTGAATTTAAAACACCAAGATTCATCATTATGAAGGTCAACTAAAAATTTCTTCTCATTACATGGCTAACAAGCTAATTTAACATGCTATTAAAACATGATTTAGATCCTAAACTTTTATGCAGCATAATTAAGAAAGGACATGATATAATAGAGAATCTCATTTTATTTTTATAATACAACTCAAAGCCTAATTTACCCAAATAATTTCTTTCCAAATAAGATAAAATTCAACAATTAAATACATGAGAACAAGCCTATCAATCATGCTATAATGACAAAACAAAATGATCATAACCTTATAGAGATAAAATTTAGATGAACACCAACCACACTATGGAGTTTTAATTAACATATATACAACACATCCATGAAATAAAATATCACTTACACACTTTTTTCAAAAGGATGAATATATATGATGATCAAAGTAAATTACTTTCCTATGCATGCATTTTCTACCAAATATAAAATAATAATTTATAATTATAATCCTGCATCCAAAGAATATAAGGATGTGCATAAACCAAGATTAAATACTTAAGATAACATTATAATCTTTACATAACTCAAGGCATAATACAAGATAATAAATATACCAAATCGAGAGCTCTTTAAGCTCCTAAGTGATCTTCCAGAAGGGTACCAATGGGGCATTGCTATCCACCTCCCAACCATATTACCATCATCAATTATAATATATTCCTATGCCACTCTAGGAAACTATTGAGTTATGGAGAGAGGAAATCATGTATACATTTAAAGCATGTCCACACTCACACACAATAGACTTTTAAGTAGGAAACCAATAGTCCAAACCATGGATGCACATGGGTTTCACACATGATCAACATATAATACCATGGGGACATTAATCCCATAGAATTTAATGCACAACCACACTTGAATACACACACATAAAGGGTTCTCTACATAAATTGTAATGCCCTACCAAGTAACCCTAAAGTAAGTTGTAATTAATGACTTAAGCGAACCAATATATATATATATATTTAATAAAGTGTAATTAACATACACATTCAATTACTAATTAACAACAACCTCTAGGGCTACAAGGTTGGGATTACTTAAACCCACACATATATATCACATATAACCATAGCATTAAATGACATTAAGCAATGAGTATTAAATCAACACAAATGTATAACATAACATAATAAGATAAACAACCAAGATACAATTTCATAATCATTAACTCAACCAAATAGTTACATCACTCATTCCCAGAATGAGGCAATAGTACAAAAGTATTACAATTACATAATTCCACCTTGTCAATACAAGAGGGGTAAAATAACTTATACAAATTGAAATATTACAATGCATGAATTTAAAACAAGAACCACGAGCTGTCCAACTGGATGTCTCGCCACCAAGTATTGAAGATAAAGGGGGACCCAACGATGTATGGTGCATGTTCCACCCAAACAAGTGGTACCTGAAGGCCCACCCCCCATGCTAGGAGATAGTAACAATGTAACATGGATAAATATCTACAACCTCTAACCAAAGGCAGACTCATACTGACACATACTGACTCAACCAACCAATGAACTAAACAAGTACAACTCACATATCACTGACATAGGTCACATTGCTTCTAGACATAAACTAGATCAAGTATGTTCAAAGAACCATACACATAAAACAATTAACAACTGTTGTAGATAGAGTGTCATCACATAGTTAGTCATAAGATCTCCTATGGGCATTCTTCATAGGCTCCGGTAATCTTGGTGACCTCAACCGAACCCTAAACCTCATGCTCACTCATGTGGAATCACATACCTCTCGTAAGGACAAGATAGATGACCATGCCATTTCAGGCCTTCTCACTCATCCCAAGTCTAAATGAGCCCTTGTGTCTATGAGTGAGGCTAAATTATCTTGATTAGTGTGAAATGCATTCTAATCATCTAAGTACATTAATTTAATTATCAATTGATTAAATCACTTTTGAAGGTTACCCAGTTTACCTCTTTGGATTCCGTCGCCAAACATAAGCCACTCTTCTAATGGACAACACACTATACAAAACCATACTCCAAGGGAAACCCAAGTGCATACAAACTGGATTAAACAACCACTCCAACTCTAGGAGGCAACATAAAATGAAACTCACTCCAACAATTGGAGGCAATAAAACACATAATCCACTCCTTCCAAAGGAGGCACAAAACATCCCCATTCGTGAAAACCGGGTAATTACTGAAAACACAACATGCACTACCCAAGGGGAAAACAACTGGTTGACATAAAGATTTGACAACCCTCATCCTCTAAGATCCTTTGGAAGACTTACAATTTTGGACTAACACTTAATCCCATATCCCAAAACACAACTTGATGATAAAGTTACAATAAGAATTCAAGTCATTAATCAAATCTAATATTTGGATTTCTTAAATCCATCCTCAATCAGTAAGTAACATTGACAAAATCAAAGGCACGATAACAGGGTTAACTCAAATAATCATATAACCCTATTTCCTCTTCCATTAATATAAATATTTTTCTCTATCTATTTAACCATGCACACTATTCATTTCATTTTAAATCACCATCTAATAATAAATTGCATGCAACAAAATAACATAGGACAAAATATTAAATATATATACTTAACTATAAAAATAAAAATACATTTAAATACATTGAATATATATCTTCTATCTTTTAACAACCAGAATATCAAATTGATTTACCCAAAATAAAACCCAACCTTATTAACCTATTTCCAAAATATAAATATATATATTAAATATTATATATATATATATAAATATAAATATTAACATATCTTATATACACACACATATATATAATATTAATATACATATTATATTAACTTTAAATCACATATTATTTTGAATTAAATCTCAAACTATATTAAATTTAAATCATAAACAAATTCTAGGGGGCAGACAGGGTATCGACGGATGGGACAGTGCTGTTGATGCCCAAGCGCAAGGACCACCAACTATACATTATGTACAACCGGCTGCAAGGTATGGGGGGTAGCGCTCCCCATGGGATAGTGCATCCCCCAATGGGGTGGGCGCACTGCCTCATGGGCAGCGCGTCCCTCCCAATGTATAGGTGGGCGGTGGGGGTTATGATTGCCCCACCGTGCACAGTACAACCTCCAACAAATGAAATTTTTCCAAAATATATTTTTTTTCTTTAAAACACTGTGCGGAAATTCGCATTAAAGAAAAACGCTCGAATTAAATTTTCCGTATGGCGATTCCAAAATATATATAAAAATTAAATCATCCATAATATAATGATTATATATATTATATGTATATATATATATATATACACACACAGAATTTCATTACTGGTAAAATTGGGTAAATTATAAAAAAAATAGCCATCTATAGGAAGAGGAAATAAAATTTTACAAATAAATTTCCTAAATTTCACAAAGGTTGAAATGGATTCTTTCAATTAATTTTCTAAGATTCCTACAATTTAAGAATGAGAAAAATTAAAAGGATTCTAGTTTATAACTAGAAATACTCAAATCTTCTAGGTTTCTTCATCGTAAATTTTCTACAAAGGTTTTTTCAAAACCAATTTGTTTTCTATAGAGATTTAAATTTCCTATAACAATCTAAATGTGTTTTTTTACCCATAAGTTTGATTTAATAATGAAACTAACAATTACCTCAAATGAAATTAAATTCTACAGAGATTTTTACAATTTCCTTGAAGAAATTTCATGGGAATAACAAAAGCTTTAAATTTATTTATTTATTTTCTTTCTTCTAATAACAAATTCTTTTCTAAAATAGATTTAACAACTAATTCTTTAATCACTACAATTTTGAAAGCAACAAAGAACAATACAAAAACCACAGAAGAAAACCTAAGTCAAGAAGCTTCAGGAAATGGAAATTTGATGCAGAGCCTCCTCCAAAGCTTCCATAGCTTCTATCCAACAATCCAGTGATTCCAACCAAGAAGGCAACCAAGAAACACAACAAGATTTACCAGAACAATTCCAATGTAACTCCATAGCCAAAAATTTCCCAAAACAATCCTCTGTGTATTTTTTTCAAAAATATCTTCTTCCAAAAATATCTTTCCCTCTCTAAAATATCCTCACACTCTCGTGAATATACTTTCCTTTTTCTTTTCAATTTCCAAAATTCTCTCCCATGAATGAATTTTCAACAAACTCTTCTAATTAATTAAACTTACACATGTTGGAATATTTGAAAATATCTTCAACAACCAAATCTAATTTGCATTTAATTTAAAAATTAAAAATATAAATCAACTCCAAAATTTGAAACTAATTTCCCCAATTAAAAATTAATTCCAAATATATTACATTATTTGCTTTTATTTAATTTACTCAACATAAAACTTAATTAATTAATTTTAATTATTTAATAAATAAATTCAACCCTTTTGGGATTAAATTTAATTAATTAAATAAATTAAATTTTATTAATAAATTTAAATATAACTTCTAACCATAGTTTTAATTTTAATTTTAATAAAAACAACTTTTAAACAATGCAATTATTCTAAAAATTAATTTAATGAACAAGCACCTTCTAGAATAAAATATCATTAAAACAAGGTAAACCATGACTCAACAAACAAGACTAATGACACACTAAGGCTAGGGCGTAGACTTGACACAAGTTACCTAGCTACTATCTCCCGTTCAACTTAACCGTTGGATCGACATGCTCAAACCTGTGAAACCAGGTGGAGTTGATGTCATGTACCTGCAACCTGAAAACCAAGTAAACAACATCATATGATATAAACAACATATAATACACACCGTGAAGAGGAATTCACGGAATCGCAGGGCGCTCGCAAGTGAGTGATACGAGCCCGTCCCCTTCACCAATACACTCATCAAAACTGACATTTACATCTTACTCAATAATCTTATATTAAAATCACATGTTATGTCTACTAGCATCATTACACTATTTAAGCATGTAAAACAAATCATCAGATAAACCACATCACATCAAATAATAGTTCGTCGCTCTATAAATAGCGATCAAATACACACACAAGATAAAGTAACTGAATATCCAGAAACATGAATCAAAGAAAAACAAGGACATACTATCCAGTGCAGAAAGAAAAACGGAGGGGTGTTACATAAATAAAGGATAAATAATACATTATTAATTCGATAAATAAACACACTTGAATACATATATCAAGGGGCCAATGCATAAATCAACACTTGGATACTCTGATGCAATTTTTTTTTATAAATGGACCATCATAAAACAATAATATATAGAATAATGGTCTCAATGATATCCACTTTAGAATAACTTGGTCCGACTAGAATGTTATGGCAAAGTGCATATTTTTCATATCAACCATAATGCATTTCCCCACCAATATATCATTGGTATATAGTGTTAGGATTTCCATCCAAGATCATAACAATAAAAACCTTGTGCTTCCAAAAAAACACTTACACACAATGAACCTAATTGATTGATAACAGAGTTGATTAAAATGTACAATATGATCTTGCCTAAATATGAAAGGAAGCGATAATCCACCTATCTGTTGGAGTGAAAGTAAACTGAGAGGGGGGGGGGGGTGGTGAATCAGTGTTTATAACTTCTTAAACAATTTAAACTAAAACTGAAAAGAGCCATATATATGTTCTCATTTTTCAATGATCGTGTCATTCATGTATTCGAATACAATCATATAAACTAAAATGAGTAATGTAACATTGCATTTTAAAGTAGTAAAGTAATGAAGCAAAAGAGTCATAGAGACACAATAGACACAAGATATGCCGAGTGGAAAACCCTCCCGGGGTAGAAAAACCACTCCTAAAATTGCTACCTTTTTCAGGCTTTCATTTCAATAATTTATTTTGACAAAGCCTCAATGGCTGATTTCTGAGCACCAAATCAAGGAGCACCAATCTCAAGGAGCACCAACCCCTTTCCTGATATTCAATAGAATGTACAATACTACAAAGGATCTCTCTGTTTCACTTGATTTCTGTCAAGTGCCTCTTGACAGACAAAACATAGATTTTTCAAGAGTCAAAATTGACTCTTTAGAATTCCATGCATTATCTAATCTCGATGTAGTTTGAGGAAAATCCTATCACAGTTACAATACTGTCTCATCAAACTGTTTTACAATAATACATCTTTTCTTTCTTTTCTCACTATTTAATTTTCAATCTTTTCCCATACAAAAAACTACAAATCTGACTACACACTGTGTTTTCCAATTTTCAACATCAAAAATAACAGAATAGACTTTCAGATCTCTAAATAGTAATACCCTCTTTTCAAGTTTTTGATTTTCTATCATGATAGAACCCTAAACTCACTGGTTTTGGCTTTTTACAGAAAAGATCATTACAAAATGGAAGTATTACCACTGTTTCTCGAATTTCACATTCCAGAACATTATGCAAGGTTGTTTTTCAGGTTACATAATAACTGTCAAGTCAGATCTGATGTTGCAGTGTTCACAAAAGGAAGATTCTTTCTTTCTATTGAGGATAGAACAACAATGACCAAGAATAGAAGTGTGACAGAGCATGTCTTCACTAGAAGCCCGCACATGTAGTGCTTAAACAAAAGCAATGAGAGCACATCATTTAAAATATGAAATGATAACCATTTTCTTTGACTGTGTAATGCCCCGCCACGCAACCCTAGAGGAAGTTTCAATTTACTAAACAAGCGTACAATTTTTTTTTTTTTTAAAAGAAGAGAATTAAACCCACATGTTCAGCTAAATTGACAACATTCCCTAGGGTTACATAACTAAGATTACTTAAAACCCTAATAACATACATCAACTAGAATACATTGAAAGTAAATAACACAAGTAATAACATTCAACATCATAGAAAGAATGAGATAAGATAAAGCATACATTTACATAAATCAATTACAAAGGATCTATTACAATCCTCATTCCCAGAATGAGTACAAATACATAAGTCTGATTATTACAAGGTCCACCTCATACACAAGAGGGGTAAAACAATATCATCACATTATGAGATACAAAATACAAGAATCCTAATGGTAGACAAGTAAGATGTCCATCAAGAAGTCTCGCCACCAAGTACTGAAGATCAAGGGGATCCAACGGTTATGATGCATGTTCCACCCAACCATGTGGTACCGGAAGGACCACCCCCCATGCTAGGAGATAGTAACCAAGTAACATGGACAAGAAACCTACCACCTCAAACCAAAGGCAGACTCATACTGATACAGACTGACTCAACCACACATATGCACAATAAAGTCAAAACTCTAATCATGGTTACATTGCTTCCAGACATAATATAATCAAGTGTGCTAAAGAAAACATACGCACAACAAAACACGGTGTTATCCTAGACAGAGTTTCATCGCAAGGTTTGTCATGAGATATCCTCTGGGCATTCTTCATAGGTTCCAGAAATCCTGGTGACCTCAACCGAATCCCGGCACTCATACTAACTCAAGCGGAATCAACTACCTCTCATAGGGACGAGATAGTGATCTTGCCATTCTAGGCCTTCTCACCCACCCCAAGTCTAAACAAACCCTTGTGCCTGTGAGTGAGGTTAACTTATCTTGGTTATTGTGAACTACATCCTAATATGCTAAGTATATTTACTTTAGTTCTTAGTTGTTAAAATCACTTCTGAAGGTTTCCCAGTTTACCTCTTTGGGCTCCGGCCCCTAACAAAAGCCACTCTTCTAATTGGATAACACACTACAAAAACTAACTCCAAGGGTTACTCAAGTGCTACAGAATTGAACCAATACACTCTCTCCAATCCTAGGAGGAAAACACAAAGAAGTCCACTCCAATACTAGGAGGAAACTAGATGCTTGTAACACTACCCAAGGGAAAATAAACAATATTTTAACAAGGGAATGACCCACACTTAAGTGGAAGACTTTACAACCAATCAACTCAACAATCATTCACAAAATACTCATTAAAAGATACATCAATGAACTCATGCATTGGAAATGAAAAATACTACATTTGGTTATTCTAAAACCATGTTCCTAATCTAATGTTTCTCACAAGAGAGGAACTATTCCATCCTATAGTTGATATTGAACAATAAATTCTTCATTAAAGACTTAAACTTCTCGACTGAATCAACTCATGAGAGTAATAAATTTAACTATAACTAACTGTTTAGTTGGAGGATGCTTCTATGTTTAACAAGGTATGTAACCATAATCTCCACAACGAAACATCATGCATAAAACTAATATTCGATATAAAAAGAAATATCTCCCTTCTCATTTGATTCAATAAATCAACTATATAAAAAAAATCATTCTAATAAGGTTAACTAATATAATATATAACCTTAATTATATTCATACAAATATACATATATATTATATATCATATATATTTAAATATATAATATAAAAGATTAATTAACTTAGGGGATTTTAGGGATTTGATATTTGATTTTAAATCAGTTTGATTTATTAAATCAAATAAGAAGAACCTTAGGAACTTAATTAAATAATTTGATTTATTTAATTAAGCTTGATGAACCTTAGGATTAAATCAATAAATTGCTTTAATTGATTAGTAGAAGAACGAATGCATGATGTTAGTTACAGTGGAATGCATAATGTTATTTTTGGATGTCTACATTTTGCCCCTCTTTGAAGCAATGTACTTGTTGCATTGGTTCAAAGAATGATGTTGCCGGCATCGAAATTAAAAAATTCTTTGTTTTTTTCGGATGCCCTAGTGGAAAATAAGTACGTTAGTACATTGCCCCCTCGAGAGATCGAGCGAAAAGATACAATTTGAGGTGGATCTCGCGACAAAGAGGTTCAAAATGAATGTATGGATGGTTAGACTATATGATAATGATGATGTAGATGAGATGTTTGGAAGATGCTTAGGATAACAAATTTATATTATCGTAAACAACTTTAAATGATTATGCAATGCATGTGAGATGGATGAGATGGATGATGTTGTCCTGATATGATGGTATGACATGATTATGCGAAATGAGAATACGGATGCAAGATGGATGCATTGTTAGCGTGAAAGAAGATAGAAGAATGAGAGGGATGAACCCTTAAATTCAAGAAGATGAAGAAGTCCAACAAGTCTCCTAGTCATCAAGACTTTATTGGATATGACGATGAATGATGATGATGTGTTGCTTATCCAGGGATGGGAAAAGAGCATACCTTTCTTTATGTTTGATAACACACATAGGTGCGATGCATCAAGGTACTAAGAACCAGGATGGCGTTGCGCCTAGTGTGATGGACTCTGACTCGGCAATCAGATAGGAGTGATCTTGTTCACACTTGACATACGGAAACCTTGCTAGGACGGACCCAACAAAGATAGTATTCACCAAGTTATTTTACAAGAACATCCAACAAGCACAACAGATAAAAAGATAATGATCATTGCCCCATTCCTTTCTCTCTAAACCTATTTTGTTTAGGCATCATCGAGAGGTCCTTGGAATGAGCGCAAAATAAGATAAGTCAACAAGACCAAGATAAAGTAAATAAACAAGCTAATGTTCTTCGTATCGCTAGCCAAGGCTAAACTAATGTGGGGTACCTGATGCTTATGTCCATCGTGGGAAAGCTTCATCCTAGGACATGTAGTGATCAGGGTTTTGGTAGGACTGATTGGGTGATAAGCTATTGATACTCTGAGTTGACCAACTTGTTGACTTATGGATCTAGACTTGAGACTCTGACGATTAGGTGTTCACTTTAGAACCTGCTAAACTTGCTTCTGACTAACTCACCAAAGGGTGAAAGTGACGATGATTTATTATGAGTGATGACAATCACGGGTGAAAGAAAGATGAAATGGATGCACCATTTTGGTTTTTTCAAATGTTTTGAGGCTGTTTTTGGTATTTTCAAGATTTTCCAATGTTTTTGGATTTTGTGTCAATTGACTTGACTGCGGATGAGATAGATGGGAAAATGGATGCCAATGCGACGGACGCATAAAGAATGACCTAAAGGTAAAAAAGATAAGCAAACGAATGCCAATGCGACGGACGCCTAACTAGATGGGCAAACGGATGCCAATGCGACAGACGCATAAATGAATGGACAAACGGATTGCCAATGCGACGGACGCATAAATGAATGGGCAAATGGATTGCCAATGCGACGGACGCATAAATGAATGGGCAAATGGATTGCCAATGCGATGGACGCATAAGGATGGACCTGATTGTAAAAGAAAAGATAAGCAAACGAATGCCAATGCGACGGACGCCTAACTAGATGGGCAAACGGATGCCAATGTGACGGACGCAAACTATCTCGGGGGATGATCAAAGATCAACCTTGCCTACGTTCAAGCTCAGAGATGACGTAGTTCGACTCCAATTGACTTGACTAATAATGAGATAGATGGGAAAACGGATTGCCATTGTGACGGGCGCCTAAAGGACTGACCCAACAGTCTCGGGGGATGATCAAAGATCAACCTTGCCTACGTTCAAGCTCAGAGATGATGTAGTTCGACAAGGTGAAAGATTGACAAGACTCAATGATGAATTTTTGAAGATTTTCCGATATTTTGACATGTTTTTGGATTTTTGATGATTTTGGATGTTCTTGAAATTTTTGAATGAGTTTTTTGAATGTTTTTTATTTTTTGATGAATTTTTTGAATGTTTTTGGCTTTTTCTGATGAATTTTGACAATTTGGATATGATATGCATGATATCAGTGCTTTGTTTTGGGATTTTGTTGGAAACCAAGCTTTAATGTTGATCAATCGGATTGATGGATTGATAGTTTGAAAAAGTGATAATGCACTCGTAAGTTCCAGGAAGTTGTGTTATCCCAGAGTAAACTCGTACAAAAAGGATAATTTGGCTAGGTATGTTAAGCCAAACAAGGTGATTATGGATTTGATAATTTGGCTAAGTGTGTTAAGCCAAACAAAGTGATGATAATGAACTTGTAAACCCAAGGAAGTTGTGTTATCCTAGAGTAAACTCGTGCACAAGATGATAGTTTGACTAAGTGTGTTAAGTCAAACAAGATGATGATTGATTGGATTCGATTGATCAAGATTGATGAAGCTTGATTTGGAACAAAATTATTTTGATGATTTGATGTGACACAGATGTGCGCATTAGATGTGACTGATATGGATTTTTTGAAAGATAAAGCTTGATGAGGAATGTCTTCCTGTCAAAATATGCCATGGGCTAGTGATTTGGATTTTGGTTCACAAATTGATTTGACCAAGTTGATTTCACGTTTTCCAATGTTTGGATCACTTCATAAGTTGGATGATATACATCAAGATTTATTCTCGAACCAAGATGCAAATATCTGCCCCCAGTGTCTAGCAATGTTTGAACGACCATGGGTAGATTCTTGGATATGAATGGATATGGATCTTCTTGCGATAAGATAAGGTGTTCGAATAGAGGAACGCTCATTCGGATAATGCTTCAAGGCTCAGATAATGTTGGATAGGATGGGAGCAATGAAAATGACCCATGTCAAGGTGTTTACCATAAACAAGTGTAAAGCGTGCACCAAAATTTTCCAAGATCAAGATAACTTGGAGTATGGATGCAGACAGAAAATGGATTGGATAAACGGTTCATGGATGAACAGATGATATGGATGGAATGTTGGCTTCATTATGGATGCGATAAGATGCTTTCTTCTGAACTGGCGCACGTAGATGCTCGATTCTACACATGATGCCTGTTTTCCAGGTTTTCATCATGGTACCTATCCAAAGCACCACCGAAATGGTTTTCGCTAGAGGACGATTTTTTTCTTTACTGTTTTCAATCCTTTTTTTGATTTTTTTGGATTTTTTGTATTTTTTGGATTTTTTTGTTGTCGCCAAGATGCCTGTTTGCCAGGTTTTCATCAAGGTGACCATTTTTTTAGGACATTTTCTGATTTTTTTTTTGTATTTTCTGAGAGATTTTAAGCTGATGTTGAACCACCTGGTGGTGTTGATGTTAATGCTTCTGTCATAACATGCCATCGGTATCCTGTTTGAAGAAGTTGCTTTGCCAAGATACGTGCACTTGAATGCAACTTTTGAGATCCCTGATTTGCTTTGCTGATACCGGAGTTAACTTTGTCTTTGTGCATACATCGCGATAGGGTGCCTTCTGAATCCTTATGATGAAGGGTCGCTGCCAACACATGGTCAATGTGAGAGTTGGATATCATGCGTTGAGGCGTGGATGGAGTGTGTTTAGGGATAAAAGATGGATTGGTCGATGGTTTGGAACCTTTGACTCTCCAAACTTGGGAAGATGAGCAATAATGGGTGGATATGGAAGTGTGCATGGAATTTGGACCAACTACTTGATACACTTCGTATGTTGCTTGAGAAGCTTGCTTTTTCCTTTGTGGAAATCTTTGATGGATACTTTTCCCTTTTTGATTTTTCCCCATAGTTTCTTTGACTAATGGAGTTTGATAAGGATAGTCATTCTTTGTATTCTTTGGTATCCATATGTATTTGATTTGTCCAATATGATTCTTAGCTTCTTTTTCTTTGATAACGTTCTTCATGCTTCGATTCAAGTCTTTCTTTTGATGTTGGTCCCAATTCATGGATGGGGTGATGGGTGGATGAAGATTCGTGACATGGCGGGTTGTAGTATTGGCATCAGTTTCATCATAAGGATTCTTCGTGCTCCCCATGTTGATGTTTGCTTGAGATGAAGTTGTCCCCAGTATGGTGATAGTATTACTGATATGTTGAGATCCCTTGATTGTTGAGTAACCAAGGCCTTGATGCTTAGGATTTCCAACAATCTGCACTGGTTCTAGGATACCCTGTTCATGTAGGCCTAATCCTTTGCCTTGATAATTCATCTGCTGAAAAAGTTTATTTGCCATAGGATATGATTTACCTTGGAAACAAGGTGTTGCTCCTTCTCTGCTTTGTGGTGGACCTTCAAATGTGTTAGCTTCTTTATTGACAAGATAGCTTGCTCTAAGAAAGGTAAGTGATCCAACTTTATATGTGATAGGATCCTTCACATGTGGGATGACTTCCTGATTGATATCTTTGGCTTGATCTTGTGAAATATCAGATTGTAGTTCTTCTTCAAGAGGTGTTGATGCTTCAATGTCCACACAAAAGTCTTCCTCATGATTTATTCTTGATATGCTTTCACATGATGTTTCTGATTCACAACTTATGTAGAAACCGTCTTCCTGACCCATTTCTGATATGTCTCCGCATTTGTCTACATCTTGATCATGTGTACCAATGTTAAGAGTAGGAGACTCTTCTTTGCCAGTAATGATTTCAAGAGTATGAGACTCTTGTTTTGAATGAAGATCATCTGTGTGTCCATCCAAAGAAAGCATCTCATTGGTAGATGGAGGAGTATGTCCTATGTGGATATGATCATCATTTGTGGCATCTTGTATAGATAAAAGAGTGCCCATTAGATCATTGTAGTATCTCGGAGATACAAATTCTTGATTTCGACTAATTCTGGAATTGCTTTCGCCATGCTTTTGATCAAGTTCTTGACATGGGTCAATTTCAAAGGATGGACTTCTTTCTTGGATATCTTCATCAGGAAGTGGCTCAATATTCTCTTGAACTTTGAGAGGATTTGGATCAAATGTTGAGATAGGGATTCCTTCAATATCTTTAACCATGAGCTCAAAGAATGTCAATATGTTGTTGGAAGGGCCATTGCTAGACCTTGATGGAAGATTTTGATCATACTTTGGAATAAGTTCTTGAAATATGTCCTCTGACTCGTTAGGTGATGTAGAAAATTTTTCGATATGATCATTGGTCGATGGATCGTAGATTATGTCAATGGGATCAAATAATTGTAACACATCTTGAAATAGATCACTAAAAAGAGGCTCTTGATGAATGTTGAGTTGATGACTGGATGGGGTAGACATATCTTCAATGTGCTCATTGATGGATTGATTTTGATTTTTGATTTCAACAATTGTGGTGGGAATTTGTTGCAAGATTTGTTGAGCAGGTAATGTCTGCATTTTCTGCTGAGCCAACAACGCTTGTTGTTCGTCATGTTGTTTTTGTGCCAACAAAGCTTTTTGTTGGGCTCTTTGTTGTGCTACTTCTTCTTGGATTGCTTGCAATAGTGCATAGAATTCTGCTTGCGCTTGCGCTTGTTGGGCTACTTGAGCCGCTTGTGCTTGTTGAGCAACTAGCTGTGTAGCTTGTTGGGCTTGGAGTGCCTTTTTGCGGGAAGCTTCTTGAGCGGCTTGCAACATGATGGAGAATGAATTGGCCGTGTTGTATTTTGGTGGCGGTGGTGGTGGTGGTGGAATGGGAATGGTGTTGATTGTTGGGGTTGCTTGGATAGTTGCCATCTGCTGTTGCGATATCGATGGAAAAATGGGATGATTTGGTATGATGTTTTGATTCGGCATTATAGGTTGACTTTGAACATTGTTGTGGTCGGGAATCATATTGCTTGGATTTAGGTAACTTTGATTTTGCATGGCGTTACCTTGACTTGGATCAATACCTAGAGTCATCAACATATTGCTAGGATTTTGAAAAACATTAGGGGGATTTGCAAGCATATTGACCCCGAAGTTTACCAAGTGTGGATTTGAAATGGTCATGTTTGGTAAAGTTGCACTTGGTATGTATGGATTTGGTGGGATGATGTTGTTTGGAAAACTCATGCATTCGGCATTTGGTTGATAGATTTGCAGATTTGGACTTGGATTTAAATCTATCATTGGGAAAGGTGTTCCAAACTTTGGATTGGGTATGCTCATATTCGTTGTACCATTGATGTTTGTATGAGATAAAGCTCCCATGTATGCATTGTACAAGCTTTGATAATCAAATGGTATTGCAAGGCTTGGATAGTTTGGTTGAATCGAATTGCTCATGATGGATGGATCAAATTTATATTCCATGTCCCTCTTGTGTTGAGATCGAGTTTGAACCATAAAATGAAGATCAATTTTCAAGAATGTAAGAGATGAACCTCTAATCCTTTAGATCGGTTTAAACCTTAGGTTCAAAGAAGCGAAGAACTAGGATAATTGAAGGATCAAAGCGATAATGAGGATGAGATAAATAGAAGATGAGTGATATGGATGAATGGAACTCTTAAAGAAACTTTGAAGGGAATGCTAAACTTTTAGGACTTGATTGATCGTGATTGGATTGATGGTTTGACTAGATGTGTTAAGTCAAACAAAATGTGATAAATGTAATTGTAAAACTCTAGGAAGTTGTTTTATCCAAGAGTGAACTCCTACAAGATGGTAGTTTGACTTAGTGTGTCAAGTCAAATGAGGTGATGATTTGATAATTTGGCTAGGTGTGTCAAGCCAAACAAGATGAACTTGTAAACCCTAGGAAGTTGTGTTATCCTAGAGAAAACTTGTGTATAGGATGATGGTTTGACTAGATGTGTTAAGTCAAACAAAGAGGTTTTGATTTCGCCTAGAAGTTTAGCATAACAAATGACAAAGATTCCAAGAGCTATTGGTGAGGTGATTTTTGACTGATTTTGGTGGTTGAGAGATGGATGAATTTGATTGAATTTGATCCTAGACTTGACCTAGAATAACACTTCTGCTTACAAGACCTCGGTGTTGAAGGACACGCTACATTTCCTATGAGAGGAAAGTAAACCTTTCAAACAATTCAGCATCTCAAGACGTTCCTCACTAGCTTTCACACTAAGCTTTTTGAACTTCGGTTTTGGGATTTTGATCTTGCGAGAAATCATGTTAGAAAACACATGTGTAATCAAATTTTTCTTTTTCTCTTGTTTAGATTCAGTTCTTTTTACCACAAATTTTCTTGATTATGTTTTTCAAACTAAATGTCCAATATCCTAATTTCCCTTTATCCCACAAAGTGTGTTATGCAGAAATCAAAGAGATCAAGACAAAGGTTATCTATTGTTGACTTCAGTAAGCAAATTAAGATGAAATCCAAATGCTTAGAAGCCTCTAAGGATGAAATCCCTAGGGCAAGCATGAACACTTGAATTCGTCAAAGGTATTTTCTTTCCTAAAGGGTTTGAAATTCTGATGACTTGTTGAATGTTTGTTTTCCACTGTTTCAGATTCAAGCAATGTGTTTTGATTCCAAGCACTTTTTACAACCCTAGGATGATGAGACAATATCTTGTTGGGTTCCCACTTGGATAAATCCAGTTGCGCATATATTGTGCGAATGGCTAAATGCTTGACCACACTGGCTCCCCTCCACGACACTCACTTATTCGGGTCAGCCAAGCATTAGTACCCATGAATCTCCCATGGCATACTTTCCATTTCCACAACAAGACCGCATGTTATGTGGGGCGGCTTCAGAGGACATGACCTCTTGCACCAACAAGATAGATAAGGTTTTGGCCAATTTTTAAACAAGGGGTTCTAATTCGGGCATTCCATTCGTGGGGGATTATCCAACATCGGCAAGAGTCCATTGCTGTCCATCTCGTCGGAATAATCCTCGTGATTCTTGAACTTTCCTCAAGAATCCACACTTATATACCGGTTGGAAGTCGCTTGGCTTTAGCGTGTTCCCGGTTGGGTCGTTCCCTTGGGTGATTAATTTTTCCCACAAGGCAGGCCCTCTAAGATAAACAATAGCGAGCTAACATATCCCGTCATTCACACAACCCTCGTTGAAAAACAAAGGGGAGAACCTCTGCAATATATCGTGCTCACACTCGCATGTTTTGTTCAATTTTAGATCCCAAATTGAAGTGTGGAGGCAATATTTTTGACAACTTAATATCATAAAAAGACTTTTGATTCTCAAGGTCGCCGTGAGGCGCGAGAGAAGCGCATACATCTTTTCGATGATATTAATTTGTGAAAAAGATTACAAAGCATGACAAACAATTGCTCATTTTATGTCCAAAAAGCAGTGATGAATTCGTTTTAAGCACCAAAATCCAAGTGTGAAAGTTGCCTTGTTCAATTTTAATCCCAAATTGAAATCTAGTAAGTGTCTAAGGTTCAATTTTAACCAACTTTGAAAAGATCAAGTCATTGATTGATTTTAAGCCCAAATTGAAAAGTGAGTTAGCTAAAAACAGAAAAAAAGGGTAGTAAATGGAAGCTCCAAACAAGCATTAAAAAATGCTTTTCAAGTTTCTATTTGCAAGAAAACCTCCAAGTCCACTCTATTCACCTTCGTTTTCATTTGATGTCAACCTTCAACTTCAATCTTGATGTCAACCTTCAACTTCAATCTTGATGTCAACCTACAAACAATACAAAACATTTCGCCTATTAGATTTACTTCAAGGAGTTAATGAAGCATGTAGTATAAAAAAACAAAATTTATACCCATCCTGCAACGTTTTTAAAATCAAAATTTGTGCTTGATATTCATTGCAAAATCAATATAGAATATGAACTCCTTGATAACCTACAAACCCACTTTCAACCTGTTAACACAGTCATTCACAATAGATTTGAACTCACTTTGTCAAAAAGAAACCAAGTCAATCTTTTAAAAGGATATTGAAAATTTGTTCCATATTTGATAAAAGAAAATTCAGATTTGGTAGCATCTTGAATTAGAAAGCATATTGAAAAGACATTAATAAAGCACGTTTAAAAAGCATGTTCAGAATCTAGAAATGTAGGAGGCTCGTTTCCGATGGAGTGTTCTTAGTAACAGATTGACTTATGGTCTGAAGAGCAAGATTCAAAATAAGTCATTCTCAGCCAAAGGATAGAAAAAACAATGTTGGTGTCTGCCTTTTGTCTGTACGTTCACTCTGCACAGTCAATCATTGATGATAGAAATGTCATCAACTAGTCTGTCGCATTAAAAAGAAAGATTATGATAATAATGATTTAAGACTTTTGATTTGTATCTATTACATGAGTTGATCTTATGACAAATATAAGAAAAGACTTCGCAGTCCCCATTAATCACTTGATCTCCTCCATGAAGTACAAATGGATTTGATGATAACAAATGAAGAGTTTAATTCAGCTCATGCCATGTCTTTATCGATCATTCCATCTGGTCTAAATGCGTGTGATAGAATTCAACCTGCAGAACATGCTATCCTTGGTGGGAAATTGAAACTCAAATAATTAAAAAGTTTCTTGCCATTGTTAAGTTTATACTAGACTGACACATTTAATATCCACCGACTATAATCACCAATATTTCAGTTAGGCCCGATTACTTTAATGAAGAGGCATGTGCGCATATCTTCTACGCAAGATACTGGCATTTATTTGAAAACATTAATGACGAAGTGACTGAGAAGCTGCTTTTACATTAAACAATACAGTGAAGACCATATTTGCAAGGTATGCACAAGATTGATGTGGATTTTGGTACAATCGGTGAAAAAAACATTAATACATTGCTAACTTGGCAGGCAACATCAATAAAAAGTTGAAAATGAGCTGCAACGAATTGGGGGCTCTTAATCTTGGTGTGAATGAGAATGATTTCAGGCGATAAATTGACTATTGGCAAAGAGACAGGCCGCCGAATGGGTATGGGTACAACATGTATCCATCGTCATCATTGCTGGGGTAGGCTAAAGATGTAGAAAATAGCAATGTTATCACAGCTCGCTGACTAATTAAGAAGGGTCAAGCAGAAGGTAAGCTCTTAGTATAGTCTTATGCAAAGGTTGGGAACCATACATCTCCATCATATATTTCAAGTCAAGTCCGCATCATTGCTTCTAAGTGATCAACAATATATTTCTGCATAATGAATACAGATCCGTGAGTGACAGGTACAAAGATAAAAGGCATAGATTTGATAGTTGCAATGATGAGAAGTATTAGGAGAGGTTATCTTTAAAGTGCACTGCTGCTATATGTGATAGTAAATGCTCACAAGATGAATCTAGGCAAAGGCGTTTCTTTAAGGAAAGCATCTATTGCGATGGTGACCAAGAGAATAGTTCATACTATAATGATCAGAACATGGACCATAATGATTTCTGTGATAAGAATCGGCTATCTTAGAAACAAGACGTATCTAGTCTAGGTAGGTCCATGAATTCAAAAATAAAATAAAATATCCTTCTATAGAGAAAACCAGTTGAGTCTGCAAATGGCATGAAATATGAAATACAGAGTAAAACAACCTAGTTGGCATCGACATGCTGTCACTCCTTTTGTGTCTGACGCTAGCTATATTCTCAAATGTTGATTGGCCTAACAAATTGAATGCATGTCATTAAATTTTGATCACAGTTCAAGCATGATAAATCACTATTGCAGACCTGGGACTGGGAAATGCACATTTTACTTCTTCTGGAAGAGCCCGTGGGAAGGTTTGAATTCTTCCAATAAATTCAAGAGTCCATACAATTAGACGGCAGGGAAAACATTGAATGTCAGATAGTGAAAGATTGCAGAAAAGACATTTTTTTTTAGATGGCTCTGTCAATTAAATACTTGGAGTTGGTGAGTAACCACTGCTATTCCATAAAGGAAACTTGTGGTGGTTCAACTTCGGATAAGGGAAAACAACAATTTTTTTAATCTCAGACATAAACAGATTATTTAGAAACTTTCAAATTGCAATTGGTAGGTGTAAAGCTATGCCTAAATTCTTTTGAAAAAAAAAAAAAATTCAAAGCGAATACAACTTGCAGACAATGAATAAATGTGTTTTTTTTTTATAAGAAAAACTTTCAAACAATTGCATTTGGCTGGATTAGATACGTATTTATTTCATTCACAAATGAAATATCAAATACAGCTAAATAACTGTTCATTCCTCTAGATACGCCTAATAAAAAAATCGTTATTAACAGCCTGTGATAACTGTGTGCTATTAGTCATTTCTCTAGTATTAAGATATTAAATCAGACCAGAGACAAAATAATTCACATTGGATCAGTACTTTCAAGCAATGGAATGAAGCATAAAATCTGTCAACAAAACAAGAAAACTATGTTACGTAATTTGCTGAAAACGGAGGTGCATGCCCTCCTTCTAGCGCCAATTGTGGGATGATAAAATCTGCAAAATGGTTAGTAACATGATAAAAACAAAATAACAGAAATCACATCCTTATGAGATATTATTTCATAATTCATTGTAACTAAACATGAACAAAAACATGTAAGATATGAAATAAAACTATCCCATATTGGATTGGTGCTCTTTGAGTATGTGAAAGAGCCCTTTCCCAATCCTTGATAAGCTAGGTGAAATAGACAATGAGATGCTTGAACTCAAGTTGCCTATAGTGCAAGTGCTTTCAAATGTGGCTGTTGTGTCGTTTGAAGGAGAGAAGCCTTCAACTTATAGTTGAGCTTGAAGAGAGGAGAGGCCAAATTGATGAATGTGGGATCATTCATGGGCCAATGACAAGATGCCACTTGTCAAGGTGTGAGAGGGTGAGGAATGTGCAAGTTTTGGCAAATGTGCCAATTTCAAATTTGAATTTGAATGACTTGAAATGTTTTGGGGGGATGAAAGGTGCAATAAATGCTATGTTGACTTGTGCAAATAGCATTTAAAACCTTGTTGGAAGGGACAAGTCCCTTTTGGGGGGAAGATTCAAATTGGAAGAATATTCCATTTTGATGCCCTTTTGAATGTAATTAGAGGAATTATAAATCAATAAATTGATTTATTTGTGCAAGTGGGTGGGTTAGTTAAGAGTTTAGATTTGACTCTAGTTGAGTCAAAAGCTAGAGAATGATAATTATGATTAGAAGTTAATTAATTTAGATTAATTAACTTAGGGGATTTTAGGGATTTGATATTTGATTTTAAATCAGTTTGATTTATTAAATCAAATAAGAAGAACCTTAGGAACTTAATTAAATAATTTGATTTATTTAATTAAGCTTGATGAACCTTAGGATTAAATCAATAAATTGCTTTAATTGATTAGTAGAAGAGACGAATGCATGATGTTAGTTACAGTGGAATGCATAATGTTATTTTTGGATGTCTACATATATAAATAAATTAAATATCATATAAAATAAAAAAATTAAACCGAATTACAATTAAAATTGAAAATAAATAAAATAAAATAAAAATAAAAATTAAAAAACGAAATTAAAAAAAAACATAAATAAAAAAAACAAAGCACAAAAAAAACTACACACTGGCGGATGTGACAGGGTACTCCGTACCCTGTCACCGTCCGTAGATCTTAAAGTCCGCCTGCTCCGACTGTACACTATGTACAGCGGCCGACACAGTGTAAGGAGGGGGCAGCAGTCCTCATTGGATAGTGCGTCCGTCGTACGGGTGGCGCACTGCCCAGTGGGTACTGCGTACCCACTGTGCAAGCAAAGAAAACGTGGGGGGCCGAACCCCCCCACAACAACTCAAATTTTTTTCTTTAATAAAAAATTTTCCGCATGGTATAATTTTGTACGCAGGGTACGATTCATCTCAGGCCGTACGGGGCCAAAATAATATAACACAGTAAAATAAAAGGGTTTATATATATGATAATGTAAATTATATATATCATATTCATAATATGGTATATGTAATGTATATTATCATATATATAAATTTTTTTCCAGAATTTCTTCAACTAGTTAAATCGAAGAAAAAAAAGTTAACAACCAGAAACTAAATTTTGCAACATTGAAACCTTTCAAAACAAAGATTAAATTCAGAATAACAAATGAAACCATCCCCTTTTCTTTGTGTTTTCAGATAATTCTAAACACAAGAAGATTAATACATTGATCTAGGGTTTTTCCACAAATTTTCAAAAAAAGTTTGCATTTTAACACACATAAATCTAAATATCAAAATATTGAAGTTTAACCTAGGGTTTCAAGAAAAATCCCCCATTTACAAATTTCATATCATTTTAAACCAAATAGGTTAAACTAGGAACAATAAAAAAAAAAACAAGGAAATAAAAGAAAACCTGGTTATTTGCAGCCACCAAGTTCCTTGATGCAGAATTTCCTTTGAACCCTTCACAATTTCTTTTCCCAAATGCAAAGAATTTCCAGCAAGCTTCTATCCAATAGCTCCACCTTCTTCACAGAATTTTTCTCCCCTTTCAATTTAATTCTTCAACCAGAAAATAATTCCCTAAACTTTCATCAAAATCTCTCCCACAAATTTCATGCCTGTCAAAAAAATGAAGGAAGAAGAATCCCCAAATTTTTCTGCCCTAAACTTATAAAACAACAATTCCTCAAAATTTCCAAAATAACCTAATGTAACCCTAATTCACTTTCAAATGCAATAATTGAATTTACAAGTTAATTTCATTTTCTCTTTTATTTGAAAAGGCCCTAATTTGACTTTAAAGTAAAATTTCAATTTCTCAAAATTCTCTTTTTGATTTAATTTAATTTTACAATTCAAATACACTTACTTAATTATTATTAAATTATCTAATAACTAAATTCAATCACTTGAGATTTAAATTTAATTAAATAACCAATTTAACTTTAATTAACTTACTCACAATTATTTATTAATTAAATTTAATCCCTTGAGATTTAAATATAATTAAATAAGTACTTTAACTAAACTAACACACTTTCAATTATTTAATAATTAAATTCACTCTCTTGAGATTTAAATTTAATAAATTAAATAATTCAACTTTAATAAACCTACTTACAATTATTTAATAATTAAATTTAATCCCTTGAGATTTAAATTTAATTAAATAAATAATTTAAGTTTAATTTCAATAATCATTTTAAATATAACCAATGAGTATAACATTAAAATAATATAAAATGAACATTTCTTCCAGCCAATGCAATTTTCAAAAGAACTATTTAAAGGTTCAACACATTTCAAAACATAACATAACATCCAATAAGATACAACATGACTCAATCATCAGAACTGACGACACACTAAGGCTAGGGTGTAGACTTGACACATGTTACCAAGCTACTATCTCCCATTCAACTTAACCATTGGATCGACACACTCAAACCTGTGGAACCAGGTGGAGTCGATGTCATGTACCTGCAACCTGTAATCAAATAATCAACATGATATATGCAGTATATAATTCACACCGTGAAGAAGAAATCTCGGATTCGTAGGGCGCTCGCAAGCGAGTGATGCGAACCCGTCTCCTTCACCAATACACTCATCAAAGACTGACACTAACGTCATAACAATATTCTCATAAATAATCACATGATACTTCTACTGTCATCATTAATTCATCAAAGCATGTAAAATAAAATCAGATAATCACATCACATAGTAATAGTTGTCGCTCAAGAGTAGCGATCAAAACATCATAATAAAAACGTGTCCAGTATCAAAGTAGCTGCAATCCAAGCAAAGCATAAAACAACATGAAACAAGAAGCAAAATGGAGGGGTATTACAGACTGAACCAGCAATGCAACAAAATTATTTTTAGCAAAATGAAACCACTTTCAAATTTTACCCACAAGCAGTAATGAAGAGTGCACATACCATAGGAGTTCTGGAAAATAAGCTGTTATGAAAAAGAGGTAATTGAAACCCCAACCAACATGCAATCGAAAGCCAATAACCATGCATTATAACAACTACCCACAAATTCCAGTGAGGCTGAGAGAATATTCCGAGATCTATGTCCAAAATAGTGACTGAAAAACTTAATAAACTAAAATCATTGTGAAGTGTGATTGAAATAACTTCACAAGAACCGTTATCGAAGAACCCAGATAAGCATATGCAAAGATTCGATGATATTATCATTACCCATAATCAGAGAACACAGTTCCTTAAAATAACTGTCATGATAACCTTCAAATGAAATTATAGTCACGTTTTGATTCTTAAAAAAAATATTTCAAACTTTTCTCTTGAAATCAGTAGACGTTTTCTATTTTTCACTTTGCAAAAGAGAGAGAATAAGTTCATAACCATCTTGCTTGTCCAAAGGTGGATTTGGAAACCAATCTAAAGAAGAATACCTGGTAAGTGAGGGTTGTTGTCAAAGAGTGATTACCAGATCTACAGAGGAGAAGAAACGGCCTTAGAATCTTCCAAAAACATGCTTGCACCCAGTAGCTGAAAGAAGACAATTGGAGCGACTTTTGTGTAGGGCTCATGACTACTCTCGATTGCTGTCCAACAACAAAAACACCAAGGATAACAATGAAACGACCCAAGGTAGAGGATACATGGTGGCAGCTAGAATGGGGGCAATAGAAAATGTGAAACAAAAAATGTTTTGCCCTAACCTACCACATCAAACAATGCGAAATCCTTTGCAAAGGATTATAAGCATTTGGAGTCCAAAAAAGGACAGAGATTAAACAAACTCATTATACCATGTCAAGTTTGTGGGCTTATCCAAGGGTTGCATTTCGACAACCATTATGACATTTGATTATTTTAGATAGTGAGTAATGCCGACACAATAATACGAACATTATTTCATATGAAGGAGTGAAAAAACATAAGACTTTAGGTTTCCACAAAGTCAAGGCAAGGTCACATTCAAAGTGGCATTAACAATAAACAACCTTTTATGACTATAGTTGGCCTAAAGGCTTGAAATAAATATCAAACAAATGACCCAACAAAAATACAAATGGAGGATTAGATAGAATGCCCTTGCCCATGTTCAAATGCCACCACGATGAAGTCCAATGCAATGTAATTTCCAATGCCTAAGAAATAGAAGCAAGATATTACGCAAGATTCTGAATGCCATTTTCCATGCCAAGTTAATGTCTAGTGACTTATGAAGTCTGATTTTGCATGATAAATTTACAATGCCATGCCACTTACCATAAACCCTTAATATACTAAGAAATATGCTGCATCATGTAAATCGTTAATAATTTCAAGATGCAAGACCCTAATCAAACCATACTGTAACAACCTGTATAAAGCTGATTTATGCCAAGGACAATATAATTGAGATCATCATTGAAACAATAATAGTTGAAACCAGAAATGTATCACTTGATCAAATGGAGAAAAATGACCTATAACCAGAATATCTCAACAAGCATTTGTAATCTGCACATGGAGTTAAATGATCAGTGCCACCAAGATAATAAAATCAATGAAGTAAATGTGCCAATCACCATATGGATCAACTGAGAAGATAACCATCAAGATGTCAGATAATCATAAGATGACATCAAGGAAAAAAAAACCATAAGAGGGATTCAACAAACTCCTCCTTTGTCCTTGATGGCAAAACTGTGCCACCAAACCAAAGATAATGAATTGTAACCGAATGCTCAAAATTCTCTCCCTTTTTGACACAAGGATAAAGAGAGACCAAACAAAGATAAACCAGAACCAACTGTGACATGTCAAAAAAACTATAGAAAGAACCTTTGAGCAACAAAGTATAAGCTGCAGGTTGAGCTAACCAACTCCCCCATCACCAAGATAGACTGTTTAAGATAACAAAGATTGAGAGACCACTCCCAATCGAGGCCAAAGTCTCTCAAAGACATCTTTAGCCAATGGTTTTGTAAAAATGTCAGCAATGTGTGCTTGTGTAGGAACATATTGCACAGATACCTCATTAGCCAACACCTTTTTGTGAAGAAAATGAAACTTTATAGCTATATGCTTAGTTCGAGAGTGCATAACTGGATTTTTTGAGATATTTATTGCACTAGTATTGTCACACAAAATAGTAATAGGTTTTGGGATTTCAATACCCATATCTGATAATGTCTGTGACATCCAAATTACCTGAGTGTAGCAAGAAGTGGCAGCTATATATTCTGCTTTAGTAGTAGAGAGCGAAACATATTCTTGCTTTTTGCTGTGCCAAGCCACTAAATGATCACCAAGAAAGAAAGCAACACCACTGGTGCTTTTCCTGTCATCTAAACATCCCACCCAATCAGAATCAGTATAAGCTACTAAAGAGAAATCATTGCTTCTGGGATACCAAAGCTCATAATCAATTGTGCCTTGTACATATTTAAGAATTCCTCACAACATTGATGTGAGATTCTTTAGGAGCCGATTGAAAACAAGCAACCATGCAAACAACTTGCATTATGTCAGGTCTTGAGGCTATTAAATACAATAGGTTGCCTATCATTGACCTATAATTAGTTAATTTTATAGCAGGAGAGTCATCAATTTTGCTAAGTTTACAACTAGTAGCCATTGGAGTGCTTATAGGATGACTTTCATCCATTTTAAACCTTTTTAATATTTCTTTTGCATATCTTGCTTGAGATAGAAAGATGCCAGAGTCAAGTTGTGAAATTTGGAGACCTAAAAAAAATGACAGTTCTCCCAACATTGACATTTCGAATTCAGATTCCATGATTTGTGAGAATTTTTTACTCAAGGCAATATTGTTGCAACCAAAAATGGTGTCATCAACATAAATTTCAACAACAAGAATATCAAATCCTTCAATTTTAACATATAGATTGCTGTCAACTCCTCCTCTAATGAACCCTTTTGATAGTAAGTGACTATCCAATTTGGAGTACCAAGCTCTAGGAGCTTGTTTTAGGCCATATAAAGCCTTTTTTAGCCTGTAGACATGATTGGGTTTGTTTTTACAAATAAACCCTTCAGGCTATTCTATGTAAACTTCTTCTTCTAAGTATCCATTTAGAAAGGCAGTTTTTACATCCATCTGATATATAGTGAAATTTTTGAAAACATAATATGCCAAGAAAATTCTAATGGATTCAAGCCTAGCAACAGGAGCAAAAGTTTCACCGAAATCAATACCTTCTTGCTAAGCATATCCTTTGCAGACATATCTAGCCTTGTTGCGAACAACATGACCATGTTCATCATGTTTGTTTCTAAAGATCCACTTGCCTCCTATGACATTTTTGTCATCTGGTCTTGAGACTAGATCCCAAGTTTGATTTTTTTCAATTTGATCAATTTCTTCCTACATTGCATTAAGCTAGCATTCATCAGTTAGAGCATCATCAAAATTTTTGGGCTCAAACTGGATAATTAAACAAAATGCAGTAAGCTCAGCTATGTGAGATTTTTCATCATAGTTAACAGATTTTTTTCTTGTTTGAACTCCTAAAGATCTATCTCCTATAATCAGATCCTTAGGATGATTTATAGCAAGAGATTTTGAAGTAACTTTGGGTTCACATTTTTCTGAGCTGATTTCAACATCTTCAGATTGTGCTTCAACAAGTTTAGGGCTTGTTGGTTTTGTTTTAGGCTTTGTAGCTTCAAAGCTCTCAGTGATTATATCCAGTTCAAATTCCTCCTCTTCATCATCCTGCATAGGTTCAACATCTAGAAGCATATTTTCATCAAATTTGACATTTATAGATTCAACAATTTTGTTTAGCCTATTGTTAAAGCATTTATAGGCTCTGCTATGAGTAGAGCATCCTAAAAAGATACCTTCATTAGTTTTAGATTGGAAACTACCTAAGTTTTCATCATCTCTTTTGATAAAACACTTGTAGCGAAATATTCTGAAGTATTTAATTTGCGCAGATTTCCCATAACACAGTTCATATGGAGTGAAATTTGATTTCAATCTGATATGCACTCTATTCAAAATGTAAATAGCTATATGAACTTCTTTCCAGTACATATTTGCCAAATTTTCTTGATTCAACATGGTTCTTGCTATCTCTTTTATAGTCCTATTCTTTCGCTCTACTACCCCATTTTGTTGGGGTGTTCTAGCAACAACATACTGTCTTTTTATGCCATGTTTGTCACAGTAGTCTATGAATTCTTGTGAGGTGAATTCATGCTACCTTTGTCAGATCTTCAACATTTTAGTTTTAAATTTGTTTCTCTTTCTACCAATTTTCTAATTTTTTTAAAGCGTTCAAAAGCTTTTGATTTATTCTTGAGAAAAGTAACCCATACCATACGAGAGTAGTCATCAACAAAAAACATGAAATATTTCTCCCCATTTATGGATCTAGTCCTTGTAGGACCACATAAGTCAGTATGAACAATTTGTAGAGGCTTAGTAGAGAAATGTTCCTTGGATTTAAAGCTTAGCTTTGTTTGCTTTCCTTTGAGACACTCTTTACAAACAACTTTGTCGGATTTTCTAAGAAGGGGCATACCTCTTACATTTTGATTTTTGCTGATTCTGACCATATTTTCAAAATTAAAGTGGCCTAGTCTCTTGTGCCACAACCAACTTTCTTCAACATGACTCATTAAGCATATACTATGATTGTTTTCATGTCCAGAGGTTTCTAGTAAGTTGTAGACATTTCCTTTAGTCCTCCTTCCAGCAGCAACAACTTTACCTGACTGGTTTTTGATTTCACATCCTTGTGAAGTGAACGAGACTTGATAGCCACTGTCACAGATTTGATTGACACTCAGAAGGTTATGTTTTAATCCTTCTACATAATAAAAATTTGAGATAGGAGTGTCTTCATTTAGTAACAGAGAACCTCTTCCTTTGATTTGAATTCCAAAGTTGTCTCCGAATTTTACATATCCCCCAACATAGTCCTCTAGATTTGTAAATTTTTCTTTGTCACCAGTCATGTGGTTTGAAAAACCACTGTCCAGGACCCATAGTTCCTTCTTCTTTGAGTGAAAGGCAGTTTGAACAAGCATAGTTTGTTCAATGTTGTTAACTGCTTTGGGTTTCTAGACTTTGATGGTTTTCAGCTGTTTATTCTACTGATCAACATTGCATTGCTTTGTTGAATGACCCAAAGATTTGCATGTAAAACATCTAATCTATCTTGCAAAACCATGATTTTTCCTAAAGCCAAATCTAGGAGTTCTAACATTCATAAATCTGCAAGAATTTGCTTTGTGACCAAATTTATTGTAGAAGTAACAGTACCCATAAAAGAGAGGGTAGGAGTTGGAAACCATTCTGTTGCTCCTAAAAGGATGAATATGATCCTTGAAAAACTCAGAATGTTTGAGTTTATGATTTTTGTTTCCAGCAACAGTATTGTTCTCTTCACTATCATTTTTGAATTCACCTTTAACAAAGCCAATACCAGTTTTGTCTTTGTTTAATTTATGTTTACCGAGCATGTCATTCAGTTTAAGAGTGCTCTCATACTTCTCGATAGTCTTCATGAGATATACAACTCATGTTCAAGTTTATGAATTTCTTGGTCTTTGGAACTTATGTCAATGCGAAGACAATCTTCAACTCTTTTGGATTCTTCAAGTTGAGTTTTTAATGAAATTATCTCAAGATTAATGAGCTTCTCTTGTGAGTTACCTTGAACAACATTCTGTTCTTGAGCACACAACTATTTCTTAAGTTTTCTCAGCTCTTTTAGAGAACATTTCAGTTCTCCTTCATAGTCCACTTCACCTTCTTCAGCATCATTACTGTTTGTTTCATCTTGCTGAATGATTTCAGCCATGAAGAGATTTTCATCTTCATCTAGAGAGTCATTAGATTTAGAATTTGTTTCATTTTTGCTGAACAAACTTTTCTTCTTTTTGAAGTTAAATTTCTGTTTGGGTCTATAAGCCTTTTTCTTTGCAAATTTCTTAGATTTCTCGTTATCATTGTTTGTGTCACCATAGGGCCACTTGGCAGAAAAGTGGCCTATTTTGCCATAGTTAAAGCATTTGAAGGGAAGTTTTCACTTATACTTTCCAGAACCCTTTTTGAGTTTCCTCACAAAATGGGATTCTTTAGAATCATAAAATTCTGATTCAGACAGTTCATCCCTTTCTTTCCTTTCAGCATTAAATGTTGCTTCTTTTGTACTGGTGTTGTTTTTACTAATCCTCATTTCATAGGCAGTCAGCGTGCCTTGTAGACTGTCAAGGGTAAGTTGGGTAAAATGTTTCTTCTCTTCTAGTGTAGCTACCTTAGCTTCAAATTTTGTTGGCAAGGTTCTGATGACCTTGGTTACAACATCAAACTCCTTGACTTCTTCTCCCAGACCCTTCATGGCATTTACTATTTCATCAACTCTTAGAAAATAGTTAGCAAATTTTTCATTGTCCCTCATCTTTAATTCTTCAAACTAATATTTTAAAGTGAGGACTTTGGACTGCTTTACCTTTTCATTTCCTTGATAGATAGTTTCAAGTTTTGTCCAAATTTCTCTAGCAGAACTGCAGTGCATGACTTTGATGAAGACATATTTAGTTAGAGCACATAGAAGAGCATGCTTTTCTCTTGCATTGGTTTCATATCTCTTCTTTTCATCAGAAGTAGTTGGTAAAGTAGCTGGTATAGTGCACCCAGTCAATACTATGCTCCAGACATCAAGGTATATAGAAGTTAAATAAGTCTCCATTCTGATTTTCCAGAATACATAATTAGTTCCATCAAATAATGGAGCTCTAGTCATGGATGTACCTTCATGAGCTTGAGACATTTTGAATAGACTCCAAGTCCAGAATCAATCCTAGGTTGGAAAGACCTATCAGAGGACCCTAGGCTCTGATACCAATTGTTGGAGTGAAAGTACACTAAGAGGGGGGGGTGTGAATCAATGTTTATAACTTCTTAAACAATTTAAACTGAAACTAAAAAGAGCCATACATATGTTCTCATTTTTCAATGATCATGTCATTCATGTATTCGAATGCAATCATATAAACTGAAATGAGTAATGCAACATTGCATTTTAAAGTAGTAAATTAAAGAAGCAAAAGAGTCACAAAGACACAATAAACATAAGATATGCCGCGTGAAAAACCCTCCCGGGGTAGAAAAACCACTCCTGAACCTGCTGCCTTTTTTAGGCTTTCATTTCAATAATTTATTTTGACAAAGTCTTAATGGCCGATTTCTAAGCACCAACTCAAGGAGCACCAATCTCAAGGAGCACCAACCCCTTTCTTGATATTCATAGAATGTACAATACTATAAAGGATCTCTCTGTTTCACTTGATTTCTGTCAAGTGCCTCTTGACAGACAAAACATAGATTTTTCAAGAGTCAAAATTGACTCTTCAGAATTCCATGCATTATCTAATCTCGATGTAGTTTGAGGAAAATCCTATCACAGTTACAATACTGTCTCATCAAACTGTTTTACAATAATACATCTTTTCTTTCTTTTCTCATTGTTTAATTTTCAATCTTTTCCCATACAAAAAACTACAAATCTGACTACACACTATGTTTTCCAATTTTCAACATCAAAAAAACAGAATAGACTTCAGATCTCTAAATAGTAATACCCTGTTTTCAAGTTTTTGATTTTTTGTCCTAATAGAACCCTAAACTCACTGGTTTTGGATTTTTACAAAAAAGATCATTACAAAATGGAAGTATTACCACTGTTTCTCGAATTTCACATTCTAGAACATTATGCAAGGTTGTTTTTTAGGTTACATAATAACTGTCAAGTCAGATCTGATGTTGTAGTGTTCACAAAAGGAAGATTCTTTCTTTTTGTTGAGGATAGAACAACAATGACCAAGAATAGAAGTGTGACAGAGCATGTCTTCACTAGAAGCCTACACATGCAGTGCTTAAACAAAAGCAATGAGAGCACATCATTTAAAAAATGAAATGATAACCATTTTCTTTGACTAAACCAGCAATGCAACAAAATTATTTTTAGCAAAATGAAACCACTTTCAGATTTTACCCACAAGTAGTAATGAAGAGTGCATATACCATAGGAGTTTTGGAAAATAAGCTGCTATGAAAAAGAGGTAACTGAAACCCCAACCAACATGCAATTGAAAGCCAATAACCATGCATTATAACAACTACCCACAAATTCCAGTGAGGCTGAGAGAATATTATGAGATCTATGCCGAAAATAGTGACTGAAAAACTTAATAAACTGAAATCATTGTGAAGTGTGACTGAAATAACTTCACAAGAATCGTTATCCAAGAACCTAGATAAGCATATGCAAAGATTCGATGATATTATCATTACCCATAATCAGAGAACACAGTTCCTTAAAATAACTGTCATGATAACCTTCAAATGAAATTATAGTCACATTTTGATTCTTAAAAAAAATATTTCAGAATTTTCTCTTGAAATCAGTAGACATTTTCTATTTTTCCCTTTGCAAAAGAGAGAAAGAATAAGTTCATAACCATCTTGCTTGTCTAAAGGGAGATCTGCAAACCAATCTAAAGAAGAGTACCTGGTAAGTGAGGGTTGTTTTCAAAGAGTGATTACCAGATCTGCAAAGGAGAAGAAACGGCCTTAGAATCTTCCAAAAACGTGCTTGCACCCAGTGGCTGAAAGAAGACAAGTGGAGCGACTTCTGTGTAGGGCTCCTGACTACTCCCGATTGCTGTCCAACAAAAAAAATGCCAAGGATAACAATGAAATGACCCAAGGTAGAGGATACATGGTGGTGGCCAGAATGGGGGCAACAAAAAACATGAAACAAAAAATGTTTTTCCCTAATCTACCACATCAAACAATGCGAAATCCTTTGCAAAGGATGATAAGCGTTTGGAGTCCGAAAAAGGAAAGAGATTAAACAAACTCATTATACCATGTCAAGTCTACGGGCTTATCCAATGGTTTCATTTTGACAGTCATTATGGCATTTGATTATTTTAGATAGTGAGTAATGCCGACACAATAATACCAACATTATTTCATGTGAAGGGGCGAAAAAACATAAGACTTTAGTTTCCACAAAGTCAAGGCAAGGTCACATTGAAAGTGGCATGAACAATAAATAACCTTTTATGACTGCAGTCGGCCTTAAGGCTTGAAATAAATATCAACCAAATGACCCAACACAAATACAAATGGAGGATTGGATAGAATGCCCTTGCCCATGGTCAAATGCCACCATGATGAAGTCCAATGCAATGTAATTTCCAATGCCTAAGAAATAGAAGCAAGATATTACGCGAGATTCTGAATGCCATTTTCCATGCCAAGTTAATGTCAAGTGACTTATGAAGTCTGATTTTGCATGATAAATTTACATTGCCATGCCACTTACCATAAACCCTTAATATATTGAGAAATATGCTACATCATGTAAACCGTTAATAATTTCAAGATGCAAGAGCCTGATCAAACCATATTGTAACAACCTATATAAAGCTGATTTATGCCAAGGAAAATATAATTGAGATCATCACTAAAACAATAATAGTTGAAACCAGAAATGTATCACCTAATCAAATGGAGAAAATGACTTGTAACCAGAATACCAGAACAAGCATTTGTAATCTGCACATGGAGTTAAACGATCAATGCCACCAAGATAATAAAATCAATGAAGTAAATGTGCCAATCAACATATGGATCAATTGAGAAGATAACCATCAAGATGTCAGATAATCATAAGATGACATCAAGGACAAAAACAACATAAGAGGGATTCAACACTATCATGTGGATTGACAAGTGCCCCATGATGTGGCACAAATACAAAGACATGTGTCCAATAGGTGTCAACCTTTGGATCACTTGGAATGTGCAAACCAACAACCTATTTGACCAAGTCATCAACATTGGTGACAAGTCTGGAATGAATACAAAAGTGATATTTGAGGTGAGATGGAAAGCCTTCCAACCTCAAAAGGCATGCACATGAGGTTTACCAAACAACTAGGTAACCTCTAGAGGCCTAAAAGTTTGCACATTCAGTTAGGCAAGATGTTGTCTAACCCCATCAACCTAAGTACACTTAAGCTATAGTGAATAGATAAATTATTCAATCTAAAATAAGATTCAAGCATTGATTATAAAATTTCAAATGAAGCATCAAAATGCCTTGAGACACTATTTATAAAGAATGCTAGCCAATGTTTTATCCATCCCCACCTTTATTGTTATTACCCTCTCACTTCCCTTTCTACAACCTCACCAATAAGGTAAAAACTTGACTTTTGAAAATTCCTAGTTTGAACCTATTCTTGTACTACAAATAGTAGGAAAAGTTCCAAAAGAATTAATATATAATAAATTTTTCATTTTAAAATTGTATTTCCTATTTATACTTATATCAAGGTACATGACAAAACACTTTGAATAACTCAAGTCATAACAATGTAGGCAATAGCTAAAACTTTATTGTTACCATTTCTCCTCATTTTTTTGAATCTCTAAGAGTAATATTATCATGCTACAAGAGAAATTTGAAATGTGTAAGGAGAAAATATAAAATATTTAACCTCATTTCAAACACATAAAAAATATATTGCTTCATCTCCAAAATTCTTGCTACCTTGGTGAGCCACACCACTTCTCGATTGTTTCCCTATGATAGCATAAATATTGACATTACATGGAATTCACATGCATGCAACAATCTAATTAAAACAATAAAACAACACATTTAAATATATAATTAAAAACTACCATTTCATGCAATTCTTTGTCTCCTTCAACCTAATGAATTTTCCTTTCTTTCCTCCCTCTTCTTGTGACTATCAAAAGACTGAATTATAGTATTGATATCTTTCTTTGCTTTTGTAGGGAGTTAAAAAATTCTATAAAATTTATATACCTATTTAATTACACTCACTCTTTATTCATTGTAGTACATATTCAATAGGTAATCAACATCAATTTACCTCTTTCTATTTCCTTTTTAATTCTATGAGAGGAAAGAGGTTGATATATTGTCATGTATTTTAGCAAGGATTTTGTTTCGTGAGAAAATAAATGTACTTCTAAATATTATTTATATTTAGCATTTTCAATTCCCAAAATTTAACTCCTTCAACCATGCCACATATCCCATACTCACAAAAACATAATAATATACTACCCAACCATTCATTTTTATGATTAGAACGAGCATACACAAATAATTCTAAAACAATAATATAACATATTTAATCAAAAAATAAATTGAATGCAGAAAATTTAAACAATAGAAAATAAAATAGTAATAGAAATATTGAATTCATTTTATCTTCAGTTAAATTAGACTATCTCTCATTTTCAACCTCCTTATCATTAGCTCGTAAACCTCATCAACATCCTCATTATTATCCTCTACCTCATCAATTTCCTCATCCTTTCCAATGGATTTCTCATCCTCTACATTCTTGTCACCATTCTCAATCTATTAACCCTTATATATTTAATCAAACCTATAATATCAATATCAAAATTATTTTATGCATTGCATAGTTAATATTTCCAAATCAATAAGGAAAACATCAACATTGACATGTTACAACAAAAAATAAAATGCAAGTTGATATATCATCATCGAAGAAGTTGTGGCCTTGATGTTCACTCCACTCAATTGATGCGAAATCCTCCTTCCAACCTCTATAATGTACTACTAAAAAATAATTGTCACACTTTATATTTAATATTCTAAGTATGTGACAAGAATTAAATATTTGAATGCATTTTCGAGTGATTGGATCAATATGTCTCTCACATGTGAATGTACTTGTAATGATGAGGACCACTAGATGCATGATTGATTATTTTATGCTCCTCTATGGTACAACTAATAGTATCATCCATTTTCTTTAAAATGATGCATTATTATCTCTCTCATAATTAAAATTGAATAAAAGTGTTATTGATAGTTTTAAATTTGAAATTAACTGTATTCCATGCTATAAATAAGTAAATTTTTAAATCATTCAAAAAATTAATATGCAAATTAAACCCTCACTAGCACTTGTAATAAATTTACAATATGTGTTTCAAATATTCTATAATTCAATGTTGATAAAAAAATTGGAGTTCCAACTAATAATGTGTATTTCAATCTATAGATGCAATGTTTGTACTTGGGTTGTTTGTAACTCATTTTTGAATTCTCAAAGTGTGAAAGTTAGTAGCTATTGTAGGACACAACATACCATGACATGATGAATTTCCAACTACATTAATGGGACCCAAAAGAGTTGGCAGCATCAAAATTTAATTGAATATTGATGAAGGAAATTAGAGTGTTGTATTTTATAGGGTTCTTTAAAAATTATTAGATTTTACTTGGTATAAAAAATTGTATGTTGAAATACACACTAATTTTTAAGTTGCACATGTTTAGTTCATCAAATCTTACAAATAATGAATAAAACATGTGTAGGTTGAAATACACATTGAATATTTTAATCATCATAGGGTTTGTTCATGTTTTGTAAGATGTCTTCTATGTCATTGTTGGGCTGATGCAAGAAGTTGGGTCCACAAAAAGCTCAAAAAGTGGAAGTGTTTTTGCTGTTTTTTAGAATTTGTCACACTTGAACTGAAAATTTGAGGCATTTACACAATGAATTTTTAAAAAAGTCAGTAATATGAAATTTAGAGATTTGAATCTAGTTTATAAATATGTAAATTATTCAAATACCCAGATTGTAGAAACTAAATTTTGATAAAGATCTATAAAAACCACTTTTTAAAAGTCCCTGTTTTTTTACCATACCATGCACGTGTACGGACAACACTTTTTGAATCAAATAAAAGTATTTTACTAATTCCTTTTGGGGAAAGAGAGCTAACAACATGAAGATTGATGAGGAATTTATTTTGTAATTTTTTGTTGAATATTTTTTTTATTATTTAATTTTTATTGGCCTTAATTGTTGTTTTTAAAAATCAACGTGTACGGACAACATAATTTGACCTAAACTAAATTGTTTTTGAATTTTTTTTTTCATTGTGTAAATAATTGTCTAAAGATTGATGTCATATAATTTTTTTTCTAAAAACTTTAACCAAAAAAAAGTTATTAAAAAACAAAAAAAGTCTGATATTTCAAGTTTAATGACTAGTTTGCTTTGAAATTAATTAAAAAATAGAAAATATAATCCAATCATAATAAAAATTATATATATAAAAACTAGACATCATGTTCTGTAATGGGTTTTAATTTTATAGATTGATTCAGAAAAAAAAATCATCAACCATATTGTCAAAGTTGAACATTCTTTTTCAATCTGCCTTAGTTTTTTAGTTGCAGGTCAAAGGCTAAGGCTTGGATTGCCAAAGCTTTCCCGAAACTAAAACCAAGTCTCCAGGCGGGTTGGGAAACAAATTTTTTAATAACGCATACGCGTTATTGAAACAAAATGTGTACGCGTTTCATAATGCATACGCGTTATGTTTTTACCTATTGGGTAAAGGTAACGCGTACGCGTTTCATAACGCGTACGCGTTTCTAATATATCCGTTTATCCTGATTTGAAATTTTCTGATACAGTACGGTTTTCCTGCAACATTCTTTTTCTGCAGTACGGCCCGCAAGTTCGATTTTCTGCATTTTTTATTACAAATTTGTCTTGTGAAGGGCATATTCTATTGCAAATTGGTTGAAAAGTCAAGTGCAGGTTGAATTTTCTGAAGTGGAATCAAGTGCAAGAATAATTTACAAGAAGATTCAAAAAAATATTTTTGGATGTATTCATGATATTTTTGTGTACTTCAAAGTTCAAAGAAGAAAGGATCTTCATAGTACAAAGTGTTATTTGAATATTTGAAGGAGATAAAAATTTGAAAATTGGTTACAAGTAAATCATTTGTTTTTTCATCAAAAAGGGTTTTGTAACCATGGGATCAAAACAAAGACAAAGAAAAAAATGTAGAATGTCAATGACACCCAAAGAAATTCAAGCAAATAAAGATATGGAGGCAAAAAGACAAAAAGATAGAAGAGAAAGAATTCGTCAAATGAAAAATTTGGAAGCATCTACTTCAATGAATGTTGAAGAGAAAGTCATGAATGGTGAAATGAATGTAGATGATGCAAATGTGGAGATAGTGAATATAGAAGAAAATACAATTATGGAGAGAACTCAACTATGTCTTCAACTACAACTTTGAATGATATGGAAACAGTACATATGCAAATAGCTTCGGGTATGTCTTCAAATCCACCTCCCAATAATATGGAAAATGCACCTATTCAAACAATCTCTCCAGGTATTCTTTCAAACCCAAGTCTTGATAATATTGATTTTGCTTGTTTAGATGAAGCTGGATACACCATTGATGATATCAATAATTATAGGGTTGAAAGAATGCAAAAACAAAAAAATTATGAAAATATATCTTATGAGAATGCAAATGCTAATCAAATCCCTCATATTGATGAAAATGAGAATGAAATCTTTTTTACTTTTGAAAATGAAAATGGAACCCCTTGTGTGAATGAAAATGAAACCCCTTGTGTGAATGAAAATGAAACCCCTTGTATGGATGAAGATGAAAATGTTTTTTTTACAATTGAAAAAGATGTGTTAGATAACCTTCGTGGTAAAGTTTCTTGGAGACAAATTAGAACTTATGGAAATAAAATATATAAAATGTTTTTTTATAGAAAGAAATTAGGATTCCAATGTCAACTCATGGTGCAATTGATGAGAATGTGGAAAATGAGAAAAGTGATGAAAAAATTAGGTATTTTTGTAAAACCAAAAAAGAAAGATGATTCAGTAGAACAAGTCATTTCTAGTGTTGCTAATGCTATTGATTTTATAGGTAAGAAAAGTTGATCTAAAGATAAAAATGCGGCTCGTCGTGCAATAACAACTGCTTTAGCTGATAAAGCAACTTCAAATAAAAGAATGTTAAGTAGGATTAGTAAATATATAAAAGTAAATCCCAAAACTTTGATTAGAGCTGCTAAAAGAAGAGAAAATATTGAAAATGATTCAATTAATCAATGTTGGAGTTTTAGTGGTAGACTCCCAAGATCAGACATGAAATTAACTAATGAAATTAAATTTTTAATCGATAAATTTTGGCATGATAATACAAGAGTATCACCTAACATTAGAGATGTCTTAAAATTAAGGGTGGGTTCCAAAATTCGTGTACCTCATCCAAAGCATCTCTTAGATATGACTCAAACTGAATTATATAAATTTTTTTTAGATGCTTCAATCTTACCATTGAATATTGAAATAAGTCAAAGATCATTCGAAAAGTGTAAACCTTGGTATGTTAGAATTAATAAGCAACGAATTTCTTGTTGTTGTAAGACTCATGTACAATTTCATTATTATTATGATAGTTTTCGATATATACGATGCACTTTGCATGTTAACCAAATTATGCAGGACATTTGTGGTATTAATATGCCACCTGAAAGAATCAAAGATTTTATATCAGGTTTGTTTTGCGAACCCTCTAACGGAAACTTATTTTATTTAAAATCATGTATTTCTAGAGAATGTGATAGATGTGCTAACTTTTCATTATTAGGTGAATGTATGCATGAAAGTAGTTTAAATGAATTTGGACAACAATTAGTAGATGTAAAAAGATTCAAAAATGTTGAGTATTCTTTAAAAGATGGAAAAACTGGAAAACGTTGTGAGCTAATTATGGAAAAAAATACTGTGCATGCATTTATTAAAGAATTTAAAGATAAGATTGTACCTAAATATGTTCAACACTCTCAGTATGCTCATTGGCTTGATAATCAATTTCGTTTATGTAAAAACACATTCCCAATTGGAACTATATTGTCGGTTGTTGATTTTGCTGAAAATTATACTCTTGCTCCACAAGAAGAAATTCAATCACAGTATTATAATTCAGTGCAAGTATCTATTTTTGTTCATATTGTTTATAGACATGCAGATGATAGTAGAGAAGATAATAGAATTTTTTTGAGAGAGTACCATTTTTATGTAAGTGATAATCGATTACATTCATCTGAGTTTGTTCAATATTGTTTTGATATATTTTACAAAAATTTAAAAGAAAGAGGAATTCAATTGCTAGAACACCTCATATGGTTAGATAATTGCACGGGTCAATTCAAAAATGCTAGGATATTTTATTGGTTATGTAGAGTTCATAAGGAAAATAATATCCAACACATATGGAGTTTTTTTGAAGCCGGTCATGGTAAGGGAGAACACGATGGAGCAGGTGCATGTGTGAAAAGAGCTCTTGCTAGAGAGCAACTAAAATTTGAGGATGCTGCAAAATTTAGAGATGCACATGCAATTGTAGATTGGTGCAATACCAAATTATCTACAAGAGTAAGTGAGAGCTCAATAATTCACCGCTTCTTTTGGTTAGTTGAAGAAAATGATATTTGTTCTCGACAAGATTGTGAAACAATTAATGGATCTGCAAAATGGCATTCATTTAAGAGTTCGAATGCAAACACATGGACAATATGGACAAGGGAGTTGGCATGCTTTTGTCAATTTTGTATTGCAGGTGATTGGGAGGCTTGTGAAAATATGGAATGGGTTGAACAATGGCAACAAAGAGCCTTAACACCTACATCGACACATGTTCAACATGGAACAATAATTGAAGATAATCAAGCGTTCGCATCAGATGATTATGACCGTGTTTCTGATCTTGTACAAGAAGGTACATTATTTATTGAGATGAATTTTATATGTATGCATGTTTATATACATGAATTAAATATAAGTCATGCTCTTTATTGAATTTTTTATCTATTTTTGTAGGACATGTGTATGCTGTTGTTGCACCCGAGGGGAATGAAGAGGAGACAGAGTACTGGTTGGCTAGATGTGTTGAGAGAAAATATAAGTTGGTACATCCTAGAGTGGATGATGATAACTTTGAGTATCCAACTGGTTCAGTCATTGTTGTTGGCACCTGGCTTCGAAAATATTTGATAAGAAAGAATGGCTTGCCTACATTTGAAGATTATGAAAGACACAAGAAGATTATACATTATTCACATTTGATTTTGGCAACCAATATAAAACTAGTTAGATATCACGGGAGGCCTGCTAATAAAGTTTTATGGACACTTTCAATGGATGATCATGAGACAATCATAGATGCATTACAAAAAAGAGAGGATGTGGATGGTACAACAGAGTAAATAAATATTGGTAAGTATATCTAGTTGTATGTATATATTTAATTGATATATATATTTGTCTTTAAATTCATTTCCTTATTAAAGTTTTATATCATTTTTTGTTTCAGGTCTCCCTTGATACAAAAAAGAGAGGAGATGCACTCTTATTACAATGGAATTCGAATCTACAGACAGGTAACTATATATAGTTGTAGATACATTTAGTTGAGAGTATAAATATAAAACTAAATTTAACTCATTGTCATTTTATAAAAAGTTTATAATTTATTTCATATCCCCTTAAGCCATCCTCGTATGTGCCATTAATCCATCCGCTTGCATCCCCTTTAAGTCTCTCTATTAATTCTCCTCAATTCATTCTATTAGGACCCCTTAATCCATATCCTTGTATATCTATCCTTAATCCATCCTCTTGCATCCCCTTAAGTCACTCTCTCAATACCCCTTAAGACATCCCCTTAAGCCATCCCCTTAGGTCACATGGTTTAGAGTTTAGGGTTTTTTAGGGTTCATGAGATGCTTAGAATAACAAATTTATATGGATTAATGGTTTAGGGTTGATCTCCTAGGATTTAGGTCATGTGGTTTAGGGTTTAGGGTTTCTAGGGTTCATGTGATGCTTAGAATAACAAATTTATATGGATTAATGGTTTAGGGTTGATCTCCTAGGATTTAGGTCACGTGGTTTAGGGTTTAGGGTTTCTAGGGTTCATGTGATGCTTAGAATAACAAATTTATATGGATTAATGGTTTAGGTTGATCTCCTAGGATTTAGGTCATGTGGTTTAGGGTTTAGGGTTTCTAGGGTTCATGTGATGCTTAGAATAACAAATTTATATGGATTAATGGTTTAGGGTTGATCTCCTAGGATTTAGGTCACGTGGTTTAGGGTTTAGGGTTTCTAGGGTTCATGTGATGCTTAGAATAACAAATTTATATGGATTAATGGTTTAGCATTGATCTCCTAGGATTTAGGTCATGTGGTTTAGGGTTTAGGGTTTCTAGGGTTCATGTGATGCTTAGAATAACAAATTTATATGGATTAATGGTTTAGGGTTGATCTCCTAGGATTTAGGTCACGTGGTTTAGGGTTTAGGGTTTCTAGGGTTCATGTGATGCTTAGAATAACAAATTTATATGGATTAATGGTTTAGGCGTGGTTTAGGGTTTAGGGTTAAGGGTTTAGGACCCTTAAGTCATATCCTCTTACATGTACCCTTATTCCACAATCTTGCATCCCTTAAGTCACTCGCATAATTCCCCTTAAGCCATTCTCATAGGACCCATTAAGCCATACCTTAGGGTTCATGACATGCATCCCATTCATCCATCCTATGGAAAACATCATTTGAATTTTTATGAAATTTATAAGATCCAATTTTGTAACTTTTACTATATATTTACTTAAATGAATCAAAAAAATTATAGAACTACTTACAGTTTACATTAATTATTTTTGCAGGTTCTCATCAAGTCGGTCTACCATGCGATTGTCACTGAAAAATTATTTTATCAAGAGACTATGTAAATATCAATTTTTGGTCTTCACGTAAAAATTGATAAGCTAAATAATTGGATATACATGTGCACACATATATGTTTCATCATGTTGTATAGTTGTATGATTTTCAATTAACTTATTAGTAGCATTTTAAAAATCTCATTCCAATTTTATAGATTATACATTTCATATAATTGTTCAAATATTTTCTAGAATTGGTAAATAGTTAAAATTATGCAAGCTCTTAATTTATTATGAATATAATCTAAACTATTTAAGGAATATTTAAATTTCTCACCTTTAACCATGTGATAAATTATATATTTATGAAATTTGATTGTAGAGATAAGAATTTATATCTAGTGCATGTATTACTTGAAAATTAGATAAAATATCTAGATCTACATATACATATGAGTGCATATAATCATCAAAATGACCATAACATGATCATAATTGACTGCATATATATAATCATCACATTAAAGTCATCTGATATAAATAAACAAAAATATGTATATGTCAAGTCCAACACATAAAAGTTTAAATAAAACTAGAGATGTCTGGTCTTTTAAAATTTAAAACCATTTAACTATTAGGCTGATTAGTCAAATCAAGTCTCCTCTTTGTTCTAGGTCGATTAGATGTACCTACATCATGTTGTAAAAGAGTACAAGTAACTTGAAATTAGATTTAAATTTATTTATAAATTTTGATATAATTAAACATATTTAAACCTGACAAAATATAAACTTTTGGATAAAAATAAATAAATTAATTAAATATCTAGTAAATACAATAAAAATGATTTTTAAGACATGAATAATTTACCATATGATCATGTGGATCTACTGGAACATTTTGTTCAACGGGTAGCATAACTGTCACTTGAGAAGATTCAAATGCCTGATCTACTATATCCTGCATATTCATATAAAGCAATCAATATGTTAAAACCTTGATATATATATATATATATTTAAAAGATCCGTAAAAATTGTTTAGGATATTTAGTAAAGTTTACAACCTTGAATGATATGACCTCAAGATCACGCACCTGAGATTGCCCATGCATAAATGCTGACGATGTCTCAGGTGCACCTACAATGGGTGTCTCATGAAATGCCTACATATATATGTACAACAATTTGTATAGATGATTCACGCATGTGTATGTAAATGTAAAAATTAAATTAGATCTATGATGTGTATTTAATTCAAACTTAACAAACTTTTTGAAAGAACGCACCTGAGCTGATGATGACTCAGGAGCGCTCACCACAACATGTGCTTGGTCAGCACTAGGCATGCTCATCTGACCTCCCTGCATCTAGATATAATATATATCAATCACACATCATGTGTAAACATTCAAAATAAATTAGATATATATATCCACACAAACTAAATTTAATATATATTGGTTTAAGTACCTGACCAAAAGGTGAGCCCATATCTACAACACTTGACATATAGACATGATCATTTTGAGTTTCAAGCATTGTCTAATCATGTGTCTACACCAAACACTTATTGAATTAATATTGTATTATATATATAATTTGATGTTATTATTTAAACATGAATTTTGCACATTCCAAAAAAATATATTAAATTCAAAAGATGGACATACCTATGTAAGATGATGCTCAAAATATAGTAAATCCAAAAATGACTCTATCTCAGATGCAGGTGGGTCACCTGAAGTGGATGCCTGAGTATTCCTATTGCTGGAGCCTCCATGCTCTCTATTGACCACTTCAGCTGCCGCGTGTGAAGTCTGATGAGTGAGATGTCCTGAAAGTGAACTCAATGCTCCTAGTGTCGATAGCATGGTTTGCTGCTGAAATGTAGCAGGAACACCAGGAGAAGCAGGAGGAACAATAGGAGAAATTGGAGCACGTCGTTGAGGATCAACACGTGCTCCTAATCTATGTTGGGGCATGCCACGCCCAACTCCCTGAAATGACCTCATATCAAAATAGTTGGGTTTTAAACCCAACTCAAACTCTTCCCATAACTTTCTCAAAAAGTATAGGGGCACCTCAGAATTGCCATGTGGTGGAGTATCAAACACCATCCACCATCTATCCCAAAAATGTGCAGCTATCAAGGGGTGCCTACACCATAAAATTGAAATTCATTTTTTGGTGGGTGGAATTGGTTGGCTAGTTTGAGGGTTAAAAAAATATTGGAACATGGATTCTTTGGTAATTTTAAGGTCATTAATTTCTTTATAAGACAATCCATCTGCATAAAATTGTCTCCTCTCATCTCTCCATTGATGGAACCTATCTAGGTCCGCATCAATAGATCGAACATAATCGACAATAATTTGCATCGTAGATGCAAATCGTGAGAGATGGGGGGGAATTCTAGGCTCATTTTTTATCAGATCTATATTTTCTTGAATGACTGTAAGATTTTCCCTAATGCTCTCTCTCAACTGATCCTGGTCTACTATAGGGGGTGGGGGGTTAGGAGGTGGAGGGTTTGGAGGAATGGGGTTTTCTGGTGGTGGTGGGTTAGGAGGAATGGGGTTTTCTGGTGGTGGTGGGTTAGGATCTATGGGATCTATAGGAATATGTGGTTCAGGCATAAAATCCTCAATGCTAAATAGTGGATCCATGTGAATGTACAACCAAATGGCAACTGCACATGTTAAACAATTAAAAAATATATATCAACAAACTAATTAAATAATGCAGACAATTTGAAAGAACTATTTAAAAATCACATTGAACGTGCACAAATCCAAAATGCAATTCATTTGAAGACCATTCGATTTATCATTAAAAAACTAGTAATGTTCATTAAAAATCCATAGCATGTACACATTTTAAAGTTTATAATTTAAGTTTGTACAAGTTTTGAAAATTTCAAATTTGTGGTTTACAATTTGAGTTTTGGGTAAGGGTTTGTGTTCATATTTTAGAATGTAGGGTTTAGTGTCTATGTATATTAGAATAATGTAATAAACATTAAGATCTAGAAATTAAAAAAATTGGTTATAAGGATACATTTAAACATATTAAGAATACATTTAAACATATAATAATAGAAACATAGGAATCATGGTACATTTGAAAAGGGGAAATGATAATAGGAGTTACCATAGAACACAAAATATTGTTCATATGAGAGACATAAAAGGTATGAGAATTAAATATTATTTTAATAATAAATTATTAAACAATAGTATACTACATGAAACTTAAAGGATGCAAATAAATTAAAATTATAGTGATTAAAAGTAATAATTATGCAAAAAAATAAGGAATCCAAACTACCAATTCGGTAGGGTCAAATCCAAGAAATCCTTCACCAATTATAGAATTTAGAGTTACACATTTTAATTTCTTGATTTTTTAAAATTTTGAGTAATAATAATGAAGGAAAATCTATAAGTTGATGTTCTAGGACGGCCCCCTTTGAAAAAATGGTAACAATCGACCTAGATTATGTTGAATCAAGAGTGAAGGAAATGAAAATTCAATATGTTATGACTAAAAGTCTATGGTTGTTATAAAAAATTGAGGGAAATGCATTGTCTTGTGATACCTCACAATTATCTCTACTAAAAATAAATTTTGTTGATCACACCTAAAGACCCCATTGTTATATAAGTTTGTAAATAAACTCTTTCAAAACTAAGATTGTGAGAAACAAAAATTGAAGAAATAAGACTAAAACCCTATGTGTTTTAAAAAGTTCCACTAGTATTCATGATTTTTAAATCCTTATTTTTCAAGTTTAAGATAAAAAATTTAATCGATATAGATGAAGAATTTTTTAAAATACGATTTCATCTAGGGATATGTTGCCTTATATTAGAATTTTTATCACACTAATTCTAACTTGAACCATAGACGGGCTAATTATAACTTGAACCATAGACCCTAATTATAACTTGAACCCTAATGTATTCTAACTTGAACTCTAACCCTAATTGTAATTAAATCGGGTATCATAACCTTAGTTGAACACTAACCCTAAATGCATATAAAATTTTTAATCATAAACCTAATTAAATATTGATTGAATGTTTAACTCTCACCAAAATTATAACCATTTAACCCTAAACTCTTAATTTAATTTTTACCCCAACCCTAGAACCCTACACCAATTGACGGGGCTAATTCTAACTCCAACCCTAACCTGCATCTTAAATTTTAATTCATAATTTCATAATCCTAAACCTAACCATAATAAAAATATAACCCTAACTCTAAACCTAGTTGAATACAAACCCTAACCTCAACCCTTACCCGAATATTTATCTTAGAACCCTAACCCTAGAATGAATTTTAACCCTAGAAGCAGGTAATTGAATTCTTTAATATTAAACAAGTAAACCTAATCATAACCCTAATTGTAATTTTGAAATCTAACTATACAATATATATTAAAGTTTAAGCCAAACCCTAATTGTACCCTAGATTTAACCTAATTTTAACCTACAAATAGGGTTTTAGTTTATGTTACGTTTTCTAGGGTTTTAGTTTACGTAAATTCTAGGGTTTTAGTTTACGTTACATTTTCTAGGGTTTTAGTTTACTAGGGTTTTAGTTTACGTTTTCTAAGGTTTTAGTTTATGTTTTCTAGGGTTTTAGTTTACGTTTTCTAAGGTTTTAGTTTATGTTTTCTAGGGTTTTAGTTTATGTTACGTTTTCTAGGGTTTTAGTTTACGTTTTCTAGGGTTTAGGTTCAAAGATTAACGGTCTGAGTAAATTAGTTTTTTAGAACCTACAGTTTAGGGTTTTAAATTTCAAAACTAAATGTGTCAAATTTAGGTTTTCGATTTAAAATTTTATGTTGTTTGTTTAGTTGATGTTTTCGGTTAATTAAATGCAGTTTAAAAACTATTAAATATTAAATTAAAACAAACTAAACAAAAATAACTAAATAGCAATTATAAAACAAAAATAACTAAATAGCAATTATAATGCAAAAATATTGTAGAATTCAACCAACCTGGAGGTCACTGAGGTCAGGTGTGTTGACTGGAGGAGGTGAGAGTGAAAATTTAGCAGATTCCGGCTGTCCAAAACGCGTACGCGATCTGCTGTTTGTTGTCCTGGCGCTCCCAAGTCGGCTGTGAAAATGACTTTCGCAGTCGCTTATTTAAAAAAATAAATAGTCTTTAGAAACGCGTACGCATTTCATAACGCGTTATGAACGTGTACGCGTTTTAGGTTTGTAACCCGAACCGTAACGCGTATGCGTTACTAATTTAGGATCGCGTATGCGATGCATAACGCGTATGCATTTTGCACGAGAATTTTTTTTTCGTCCGAAACTTCCCCTCTTCATGGACCCAACTTCTTGCACCAACCCTGTTGGATTTTAATTTTTCTTTATGGAAATTTGGTTCCCATCAATATAGTTGGAATTCATTGTCATTACATGATCATAGTGGTTATTATCCATATAAAATACCATCCTAAGGAATCATGCCACCTTTCTAACATACAATACCATGCCATCATGAATTATTGGATATGGTGATGAGACCCACAATAGACATTAATGTGACATTTTCCCTATTCTAGTTTGTTACAATGGACCACCAACTACATTGATGATGTGACCCACATTTCCTTAACACTTTAAATTATATGTAACTTCCATTAATATTGTGTGATTGAATGTTGGTAAAGAAAATTGGTTATGTTAATCCATCATATGGCTACAACATCCCAAAAAGGTAAAGATATTTTTAATTTATTGGGATTTTATAGGGAAAACTCTATCTGAACCCCCCCAAAGTAGTAATTTAAAAAAAAAAAAAACTATTGCTACATTGAGAGAGAGAGAGAGAGAGAGAGAGAGAGAGCCATGAATTTTGAACTGTAATTTTTTCTCAAAAATTTTGAGATTGTTGATTACAAATAATTGTAATATAAATATCTGTAAAATCTTGATAAATAAATTCTATTAAATGATAATTAACCCTTATTACAATGACATATAACTAATGTAAACCTACTATTCTTAACTATGTGAAAGGTGGAATTTTGTTTGGTTCTATGCTTGGGAGATATAATAACAATCTTGACACTCTCCAAAGTAAGGTGACAACTTTTAAAACTTTGAAACCTTTGGCAACTTTCTCCAAACTTTCTCTTCAATGTTTCTTCAACCTAGATCTGCAAATTACAAACTAAAGAGAGGGAAAAATGTGGTTTTGTCACTGGAAAGGGGTTTTCCTTGGTCAAACCCCATTTTGGTAATCAAAACTTGAAATGAAATGAAATAGGAAATGAGAAAGATGAATGAACAATATGCAATGTTACAACTCATCAAACCTTAGCAATAAAGTGCCGCAAACATGTATGAAGTGGCTCCAATGGATGTAGATCTTGACTCTTTCTTGAATGTGATAGATCTTGAATGAAATTCTAGCTTAAATCATAAAAACCTACATCATAATTGTTAGCTCAAAAAAAATGATGCATGACGACTTTGACATGATTCTTGATGCTTGAATAATGCTCTAAAATACTTCATAATCATCCCTTGAATGCTCTTGTAAACTCAAATCTTCTATAAGGATGCTCATTCAACTTGCTAGGTGTAAAATGAGTGAAAGAAACTTGTATTTATACTTGTTTATGCCAATTTCCTAAAATTACAACACTACAAGCCGACCTCGAATCCAGGAGAATGAAATCCTCCCAAGAATTTGAATTAATTTTAATTTTGGGCCACACGAGACTCATGCTAGAAGTGGTCTATGAGTCCCATTAGGTATTAATTATGGGATCATTTTAGAAAATTCTTAGAAAGGTGTGAAATCCAAATTAGGACCCAAAACCCTAGGTGGGACTCATACGCCCAAGGTGGTGTATGAGTCCTAGATCACCAAATATAGGCCAGACAACCTAAAAACACTTGAATTATAATTGGATGTTGATTTATGTCAGGATTATCCTTGAAAAGATGCATTAAATGAGGCTTGTGGATGCAAAGTAATGCCAATTAGAGCATGAAGAAGCCCAATTATTAATGACAACCTTAGAAAAGTGTGAAAGCGTGTTACAACACTTTACAACACCCTAAATAAGGTATGATTAGGTTTATTTAGTTTATAAGGGCCCAAGACATAATGTGAGTGTGTTAAACACATTACAACACTAAGTCAAGGCATTGTTAAGCTTAATTTCATGAGGACCCAAAAAAGTGAAAATGTCATAGATGAGATTTTTTGACACTACATTTAGCCCCCACTTTAGTGAGAGGATGAATTTAATTTAAACTCACACTAAAGTAGAAAAACACACGTCAAGAGGGGTCCAAGTGTACCAATATTGGTATGATAGGATGACAATGATCAAGAGGGGTGATCAAGCCCCCAAGATCAAAAATCCCATGACAAACCAACATAGGCACAAAAGAACACACACAAAAATGATATAAATAGCATCATCAAGGCACACACATACATTGCCAAAGAAAAAGGAGTAAAGAAAAAAAAAAAAGGAAAAATAGGGGTGGATCAAGCTTCAACCATTTATCCAAGACGAGGTGGATTAGGTCTAGGCTATTTGTCTAAAAATGCATGCTCACTCTGAGGCAATGGAACTCAAGGTTGTCTACTGGGTGAGTATCCAAAGAGGTGAGATACATACACACACGATTGGCTATGGGAAAGTCATGCCTCAGTTGGGATTCCCATCAAACCATACCAAAGTTATGCCTCCTAATAACTTTGATAAGGAACCACACAAAAATGAACTTTTGAGCTTGATGAGGCAAGCAAAGCTTCGTATGCTTGGAACTCATGAACAAACAAGATGGCTCCACATGCATGCAAGATGTGTTATGCAAGGTGGCCATATAACTAAAATTTTGTAAATGTAAAGAACGTTCCAAGGAGTCTTGCTTAATTCATGTAAGGTCTTTAATTTAGGGAACATTATGCCTAATGTCTCCAAGAGAGGACAAATCAAAGAATATCTAAGATTCAAAACTTAGGGGATGCATGTGTCATATCAAGACATTAAGAGTAATTTAATATGCTAAGAGAGATCACACTGTAGAAAGACATCATGCCTGATGTGACCACAAAGCAAAAAATACATCGCATGAAGTAAGAAGACCGCACCATGAAATATGAAAAAGAAAAATGCAAAAGAATAATGACAATGTATGCCCCCACTTTAAAGAAATTTCTAAACACCATGCTGTGAGAAATTAATTTGAAGTAGAAAATGATAAATGCTAACAATAAAGAAGACATGAAACCTAACTTGGAAAGGCCTATGCCAAGTCATATGTTTCCAAATGAAGCTATGTCATGCAAAGAAAAGAGAGGAGTTTCCCTTAAAAATCCAAACACACGTAAGGGATCTATGGATTTGGGGTTAGTATGTTCTTGATACAATGCTTTTAAGAGAGCTCAAAACTTTCATCATTCCCCAAATACTCATAAAACTAGAAGAATGACATAAATAGAGCGAAAAAAAATAAAAATCCTTTCGGATCAACATGGAAGAGACATGAATGTCTTGATGCCTTGCGTCATCTCCAAAAGGAAAGTACAAGATAAATGAAAAAGATAAAGGGGAAGCTTTTGGGTCAACTTGGAAGATACATGAGCGTCTCGATGCCTTGTGTCATCCTCAAAAGAACACAAGACAAATGAAAAAGATAAAGGGGAAGCTTTTCAATCAATATGGAAGAGACATGAGTGTCTCGACACCTTGCATCATCCCCAAAAGGAAAAAACAAGACAAATGAAATGATAATGACATAGAGAAGAATATAGGTAAAAATAGAGGAATGTCACAAGGAGAGAGATAATTTCAAACAAAACGTCATGGGGGATCACACTACACATATGCAATTACACAAAAGAAAATGAAAAATAAATAATGTAAAATACTAGTAAGGAATATGCGAGTCAACCTAAAGCAGGTTGTCTGCATCCCAATCATGTTCATTATATACCGAAGGTGAACAACTAGCTAAAGGGACAATAACAACTGCCAAAATAGGGCCATTAGCAAGTTCAACACTCTTCTTAGGAGAATTCTCATTTAAGATCATGGAAAAGGAAAACAATATATTCAATACATTATGCACCTACTCAACAATTTTAGTAATCTCCTCATCATCATCTAAATTAATCACAACTGGAGGTCAAATGATAATGTCTAAAGAAGTGTTTAACTCTTGTTGCAGTATAATATCTTTTTGTTTCAGAAAAGGGGGAGACTCATCATGCATTGCTTTAGTCAAGCTTGGATCTTGATTTTCTTTATTTCTTTCTTCATTTAACCTTCAAGCAAGGGCACGATGTCTACACCTATGTTCTCTAGCACCTTTGTTTCTTTTAGTTCGGTTTTTAAGTTGAATTTGTGTGGGAGTGGGATGGTCAAACCATAGGTTTATTTTTTTCCCTAAGGGGAATAATGGAAGGAACCATGGACGGTTGTTCAACCACTTTATTTTTAACCTTGTAAACTTGTTTTATTCTAGGAGGTGTGAGAAGATTATTTTTCGTTATCTCTTGGTCTTTTGTAGGAAATGGGTGAAGGTTTTGTCTTAGGTTGGTCTTGGTTGTTTGGAATGTCTTTTGGTTCAATCATGGTTTCGTCAAGTATGGTAGGCTCAGTTGTGGGAGGAGGCATGTTTCAAAGGGATAATTTTGCTACACATTTTGCCTTGAACCTTTGGTAAGATTTGAAAAAGAAGTATTCATGAGGCTTAATAGGTTCCATAGGCTTGGGCCAGAAGAAGTCTAAGGAAAAGTTTCTATGGGACGACAAAGGGTTAAAACCACTATGATGCATAGTGAAAATTTTATTTTCAAAGGAAAACTTTAAGCATTTATGCTCAACCAATAGGATGACATTCATGGAGCAAAGCCATGGATAGCTTAACTTAACATGAAATTGATCTAACATCAATATGATGGAGAATGATAAATCTATCATTTTTGATCCTACTTGCAAAGGTAAGGTGATCGATCCCATCGTAGGGCAAGCGAAACCATTATGCATCTTGATCCATGCTTTTAGTTTATTGTATGTTTCTTGGTAGAGTTCATGCAGAAGTAAGAATTCCTCGGTGATCATGTTCTCTCCATAGATGTGATCTATTAATATCCCATTAGTGGGCTTATCATAGATGCGATCGACTATGTAAAGAGGACCATCGGGTGCATGTTTAAGTATATCTTTAGAGGAAAAAGAAATGTCAAGAGGTTTTTTAGTTTGGCCCTTATGATGTTGAGTTTCGACCAATGCAACCAAACTATCGATAGGATTTTGTTCTTGTTGATCAGTATCCATAGGGATTTGTTGAATTATATCTATGTTTCCATCATCCATGTCAACATTCATCACACAAGTCTTTGTAGTTTCACTAGATTTGACAAATAAAATATTATGTTTAGGCATGAGGTTGGTAAAGATTTACAATTTTTGGTTTGGAGGGGCAACAAACTTATTTCCTTGATCATTAACACCTCCAACAGAAAGCCGACCAGAATTAGCGAGGTCTTGGACAAGATGTTTAATATGCTTACAATGTTTTGTGGCATGTCCATTTTGTCAATGATAATGGAAATACGTATTTTATCTAAATTTTGGAGGTAGAGGCTTATTAGGATCAGGTGTTTTAATGGGAGGCAAGGTGATCATTTTCTGTTCTAAGAGTTGGGATATTGTGTTATGAAGGGTATCGGGCAGGGGAGTGAATTGTCTTTTTGGGTCCCCATAGTTAAAGGGTATCATTTCTTTTACAAAAGGTACTTGGATATTGAATTGTTGAGTTGTTTATTGAGGGGGATTTAGTTAAAGGAAAACTTTATTTTTCTTCCTAAAAGGTTGATAATTGTTTTGGTTTACAGACTCAGACTTCTTAGTTCGGCTAGAGGTGGATTTTGCATCAAGAATACTAATGGAGTTTTGATAATCATGAAGGGTAGTGCATAAGTGCATTCAAAGGAGGGAATTTAATCATTGTAAGATAATCTTGTATCTTGCATTAAAAATTCTCTATGAACATCTTTTGAAGGTGAGGGTCAGGAACCTTTACATCGGTTTGGGAATAAAGTGAAATAAAGTCGGTAATCTTTTCTTCTTATTTTTGCTTACATCTCATCAAATCAGCCAAGGCCATCTTAGGGGTCATATACACTTGAAAATGGTTGATAAATGCCTCAACAAGTTCATTGAATGAACAAATTGAGTTGTTCGATAAGAAATAAAACTATTCTAAGGCAGTATCCTTCAAGGATCTAGGGAAACATTTAGCCAAGAGCTTGTCATCAAGGATAAAGTCACTGCATAAAGCCATGTAAGAAGAAACATGGTTAGAAGGATATCCTTTCCCTCCATATTTATTGAATCTAGGGACCTATACACCTTGTGGCATTGGTGTTCACAATATCTCCAAGGACAAGGGACTACTTTTGACATAATATGTGGGTGGGCCATTTTGATGTTGGTTGATAGTGGAAACTTTTTTTTGAAGGGATGAAACGGTTTGGAAAAGTTGGTCTATGAAAGGGTCATTTCTTTTATTATGAGATGGAGGTGAATAAGGTGGAGGTGTGTATGTGTTCGAGGGACAAGTGAATGGAATTATTATAGGTGGTAAAGTGGTAGGAGATATGGTATGTGATGCCACAAAGGTACTAGGGATGCTAGCGGAAATACCTAAGGAAGGGATCACATTACTAGTTAGTTGCATTATTGTTGTAACTTGAGGGTTGGTATAGGTAGGAATAGAGGCAATTGTTGTAAGAGGGGGAATTTGAATTACTTCTTGGCTTGTAACATTGTTCGTAGGTAAAGGACAAGTAGTGTTTGACGAAAACTATTTTCAAAAGATTTGAACTATGTTACACACAAGGTCAAGTCCATCTTCACTTTCAAGCATGTGATGAATGTTATCTATGGTAGGGATGGAGGTAGTTGAAATTTTCTCAATACTTATTTGATTTTGTAGGTTTTCTAAGTCTTCATGAATTTGGATTGTATTTTCTTGTAGAACACTAGCAACCGTTATTTCAACATGTGTTACACTACTTGAAGGCAAGGAATTGTTAAGGGTATGGTCCATACCTAGTGTAGACACTTAAAAATGTCCTGAATGATATCATGCACTCAAATAAGGTATACTAACATCATTTCATCTTGAAATCCATCCTATTTTTGCTTAATTAATTAAATTAGCCTAGCTATTTAATTAATTATGTCATTTACATCTATTAACCTAATTAATCTAATAAGGTTAATTCACCCCATTCATGCTAACATTTCATCCTATTAAATTGAATACATCAAATTATTTAATTTAAGTCTCAAAGTCTTCTTATTTAATTAAATAACTCTAAGTTATTTAATTAAATATCATTATCCTATTCCCCTTTTCATTAAATAAATAAATAATTTAATGAATATCCTATTCCTCTAATTTGAATAATTGAAACTTTATTTAATTATCAAATTACTAATAAATCTAATTCTCCCCACTTGCAAGGGAATATTCCTCCTTTGCACATTCCTCCAAAAGGGAATATTCCTATGGAATATTCCTTCCCCTTTTGCACAATTAAACTTTGTTTTAATTTTCTAAATATCTAATTTCCTCACCCATAAGGATATTCAAGGGAATATTAATTTTTGAAACAAACTTACTTGAATTCATGTGCAAGTTAACTTGTGACTTCTTGTGCAAGTTAACTTGTGACCTCTTGTGCAAGTTAAAAGTGTGTTTGTTTGGATTAATGTGAGCCCTTGATTAAATATAATCTTTAATTTTCAACCCTTGATGGAAATCCATGATCCATGCCTCCAACTTCTTCCATCCTTGACTGTTGATTAGATTTTTCAATCTCAACCTTCCATTTCTCATTTGCTCTCCTATAAATAGGTCATTATTTGGAGACAAATGGATCCATATTTTAACATCTAACTTATGTTGTTAAAATAACTTACATTTACACTCACCTTTTTCATAATTTTAGCTTAATTAATTACATTAAAATTAGCTTAGTTTCCATTAATGGATTCCATGGTAACTTAGATGCATTCATGTAGCTTGTCTGGTAATTAGGGTTTCAATATTTTAGCTTAGAATTCATTTAGATTAGCTTTGCACTCACAAATCTTGATAATATTAGCATAAATCATGTTAAAATAGCTTGCATCATGTTAATCTAGTTTCAAATCACATTTCATCACACATATATCAATGGTTTCATTAATTTTCTTTAATAAAACTGGTTGAAACAAGCTCATTTATCCACATGGGATTGGGAAAGGGTCATCATTTCACATCAATGTGACACCACTTTCCCAATAGGATAAGTTTCAAAGGATTAGAGTAGGTGTTTTGAAGCTTTCATAGTTTAACATGTTAGTTTTGATAAAATGCTTAGTTTAGTTTATTTTGAATGATCTCTATTGGATTGAAATTTAGTGACATGAATATTCTTCGATTCTTCATGGATCAAGTGTAGTTAGCCCATACTAATCCATCAGTCACACTTAGTGAAAGAGCTAGATAACCCAAAATCCACAATGATTGTGCTATCGTGGGATGACATGAGTCTCAAACTTCATCTCACTATAGTATTAGCAATAGGACACCAAGTAGAAATGCTCATGTAAGGGATACTAAGTGCAAGATCAAGGAAAATGAAATTTAAGCTAAGTACAATGAAATGAATATAATAGAAAAATAGTAAACTGAAAAAAAAAGTTATCAACAACAAACATGAGCATAGAAATAGAGTTTTAAGTTATGGAAAATTCAGTTCAAAATTTGTACTAGGACTAAATCGCCCAAAGGGGCGTATGAGTCTCAGTGAGGGTTTTTTTCACAATTTTTCAAAAAATTTCAAGTGATTTTTATGCTTTTTAGTTTGTATGATATGTGGAATAAATAAAAATGTAGTTTTCAAATAATTTTCAATGATTTGAGATGCAAAAATGCAACCTATATACACTTTCACTAACGCAATAATTAGAAACCCTAGAATGCCAATTAACTAATGCAAACCCTAATGCAATGTTAATGCTAAAACATAGAAAATTTGGATCTTCTAAATGGAGATCACTAATTCTCTATTTCCCATTCATATATATGAGTAATATGGGGTGCATATATAAATTCTAACCATACATATAATCAAAAACCAAATTTTTGAGACGTAAGAATGATGTGTACCATTCACCAAAGCTATTTTTTCAAATCTTTCTCTTCATAAATCTTCAACCTAAAACTTGCAAATCACACATCATAGAGAATAAAATGTTGATTGTTAGGGGATAGTAATCAAACTTGATAAAGAATTAAAACATGTAATTCAATGAATGACAAGTGAACATAAGAATTTCACAACTTACCATACCAATATTAAAACCTTGGAATGAAATCATCATGTAGAAATCTCCATGGATGTGATTCTTGATCATGAAGATGTTATCTTAAAATACTTGAAGTGATCTTGAATGCTACATCAACATGGTTCCTCTATCAACATGCATGCCTTCAACATGAGAATGAATCCTTGATTGCTAAAATAAGAATTTGATAATCTTCCCTTGAATGCCTTGATAATGCTCTTGAAGATGCTCTCTTGATCTAGAGCATGCTTAGTGTGTAAGATCACCTTCTTGGTGTGTGATCGTCTTCTTGTTGTGTGTCTTCAAATGAAGATGAAAGGTCTCCTTTTATAGAGGAGAGTTAAGTGAGAGGCTAGAATAAGGATCACGATCAAGGGCCAAGATTAAATTAGAAAATAATTTAATCAAGGGCGAAGGTTAATTGAGAGAAGAAAGACATGGATAAAGGAGCTAAGAGGTATTTAATTTTAGTGGCCAACATAGGAGAAATAAATAAAATATTAATTTTATTTATTTAAAAAGAAAGGTGAGAACAAATAATTAGATAATTAAATAACTAAAAATAATTATTTAATTATAGAGGAAAGGTGGAGTGTTAAACATTAAATAATTAAAAAAATTATTCAATGGAGAGGGAAAGGATAATTAAATAATCAAAATAATTAATTAATTGGGGAGATAAAGGAAGGATAAATAATTAAATAAATATAACATTTATTTAATTATAGAGAGAAAAAACTTTAGAATTAAGTAATTATTTAATTATAGAAGAAGAGGGAAAATCCAACTTTTGAATTAAAATAATATTTAACTCAAAAGGAGGGGAAAATGATAAAATATCAAATAATTAAAAATAATTATTTAATATTGGAGGGAAAGTGGGAAATAATTAAATAAATAAGATTTATTTAATTATAGAAGAAAAGGGTGATGAATAATTAAATAATTGGTAATGAATAATTAAATAATTAAAATAATTATTTAATTATAGAAGAAGAGGGAAAAGCTAACTTTTGAATTAAAATAATATTTAATTCAAAAGTGAGAGAAAATGACAAAATATTAAATAATAAAAAATAATTATTTAATATTGGAGGAAAGTGAGAAAAAATTAAATAAATAAGATTTATTTAACTATAGAAGAAAAGGGTAATGAGTAATTAAATAATTGAAATAATTATTTAATTATAGAAGAAGAAGAAAATAATTAAGTAAATAAGAATTTATTTAATTATAGAGGAAAAGGGGCTTTTTTAGTGATGTAATTAAATAAATTTATTTATTTATTTAATCAAGGGAAGAATAAAAAGAAAAAATGAATTAATTAAATAATTAAAAATTATTTAATTAATAAAGGATTGGGCTTGTGGATGCAAAATATGACCAAATAAGGTGGAACCAAATAAGTGTGAAAATGTAAAGGGATACATTTTTCTACACTACATTCAGCCCCCACTTTAGTGAGAATATGAACTTGCTTCAAAGTTGCACTAAAGTAGTCATTCGAGACTCTTATGTATGCATCAATAACAAAGATTCATAATACAACATCAAAGACAAGCCTCAACAATGATCTCAATTATTTTTCCTAGGTCAGATCAAGCCTTAAACATCATTAAAGCATGCTCACTTTGGGGCCACAGACCTTTAGGTCATCCAAGGGGCGAGTATCCCAACAAAAAAAAAAACAAAAATAGACACAAAATGAACTCACTCTGGGGCCACCGACATTTAGGTTGTCCATGGGGCGAGTATCCAAAAAGGTGGCAGATCAAGCTTTGATAGGCTATCCAATGTGTTGTGGACCAGGTCTAGGTTGTTTGTCCAAGAATTCTTGCAAGTGACTTATGTCGTACACTATGCAGATAAAATGCATGCTCACAAGGGCTAGTGAAGCTAGTTGTCCACTAGGTGAGCCCCCAAGAGACCATACCAAAACCATACCTCCAATGAATTTGATAAGGTACCAAACAAAACACACTATAAAAAAGGAATGCTCGAAGGGGTTTCACTTAGTTCATGTAAGGTCTTAATCTTAGAGGACATTGTTCCTAATGTCTCCAAGAGAGGACCAATCAAAGGATAAAAGATTCACAACTTAGGGAATGTAGTGTGTCGCATCGCCATTAAGAGGAATGCAATATGCTAAGATAGATCAAGCTCTTGAAGGACATTACTCCCAGTGTCACCACAAAGAGAAAAACACATCTCATGAAGTAAGAAAACCACATCAAGGAACATGTGAAAAAAATACAAATGAAATCATGCCAAAATAATGCCAATGTATTCCCCCACTTCAAAAAATTGCTAAACACCATGCTATGAGCAATTACTTTAAATTAGCAAAGGATAAATGCTAACAATAAAGAGGAAATGAGAGCTTATTTGGAAAGCCTATGCCAAGTCATATGTTTTCGATAAGCTATGTCATGAATAAGTCACATGCGAGCCAACTTAAGGCATGTCATCCACATCCCAAGCTTACTCTTTTATGTACATGAAAGGTGATCAACTAGCCAAAAGAGACAACGACAAGTGACATACGGGGACAAGGCTATCTAATCGCTTGCCCCCACTTAGTGTAGGACAAGGATGAGCCAAAATGAAAAGAGGAGCTAGGTGCTTCAACCCAAGGGACAACACCACAGTCTTTACGATATTGAATTTTGTTTGTCAAATCCTTACATTCAGTAGTAGAATAATCATGAACACTATGATATGCACAAAATGAACTCTTGTAGTTAAATTTATTTCACGTTCTTGGGGGGAGAGATATAAAACAATCTTGGAGGAGTCTCAACAAGATACTTTCTTGATCAAAAGTAGAGGATGTTTCATTATTTTGCAGCAAAGATATCTCTTGCTTCTAGTATTAGCGTTCTACAATAAATCCTTGTGATTAGCTCCCTTTTTTGCTCTATTTTTTCCTTCCACCCATTGTTTTAATGCATTTTTCTCTATTTTTTTGAAAAAGTCGGTGCTATTTATCGGGCTAGCGCCATTTTTGGCATTTTTTGCATCGATCAGGACAAGTAGGTGCTAAATTAGGCGCTAATTAGCACCTACTTTAGTACCAGATTTAGTGCTAGATTTAGCGTCAACTTTAGCATCGGATTTAGCATCGGATTTAGCACCGGATTTAGCACCAGATTTAGCGACAAATTTAGCACTGGATTTAGTGCCAGATTTAGCGCCGAGTTTAGATGTAAGTCAACAATTTCCTTCACTATTCAGCATACACCTCATCTATCAACCACATCCATGTATACCCCGCACTACCGCTCGATAGGTTGAAGACTCTTGTGGTATGATGGTAACCGCACTACCGCTCGACTAATAGAAGGCTTCTGTAGGGTGGCGGTATACCATGCTACTACCAGACAGTCAAAAGCCTCTCGCAGTATGGCAGTATACACTGCACTATCGCTAGGCAGTAAGAAATCTTCTGTGGTATGGTGGTGTAACTGAGGGTAATTTCTATTAGGTTTGTTAGCAGATTAAATGCAAAACATGTAAAAACCAAAATAAAATAATAGAGTGCAAAGGAATAAATGAAAAATGAGAGAAACAACCAAACCCAAGTTCTTCATCCTCCATGACTAATCTCCATTACACCTTCTAACTTGCTGAAAATGTGAGGGTGCCCTCAGATTATGATGAGCAATCTAGATTATGACTATTCCTAAACAAGTGTTGAAGGATTCCAATGACTATGCAAAGGAATAAATGAAAAATGAGAGAAACAATCAAACCCAAGTTCTTCATCCTCCATGATTGATCTCCATTACACCTTCTATGTAATACCCCTCCGTTTTGCTTCTCGTTTCATGTTGTTTATGCTTTGCTTGGATTGCAGCTACTGTGATACTGGACACATCTTTTATTATGATTTTTTGATCGCTACTCTTGAGCGACAACTATTATTGTGTGATGTGATTATCTGTTTTTAATTTACATGCTTTGATGAATTAATGATGACAGTAGAATTATCATGTGATTATTTATGAGAATATTGTTTATGATGTTAGTGTCAGTCTTGGATGAGTGTATTGGTGAAGGAGACGGGTTCGCATCACTCGCTTGCGAGCGCCCTGCGAATCTGAGATTTCTTCTTCACGGTGTGAATTATATATTGCATATATTATGTTGATTACTTGATTACAGGTTGCAGGTACATGACATCGAATCCACCTGGTTCCACAGGTTTGAGCGTGTCGATCCAACGGTTAAGTTGAATGAGAGATAGTAGCTTGGTAACATGTGTCAGGTCTACACCCTAGCCTTAGTGTGTCGTCAGTTCTGATGATTGAGTCATGTTGTATCTTATTGGATGTTAAGTAATGTTTCGAAATGTGTGAACCCTTTAAATAGTTCTTTTGAAAATTGCATTGGCTAGAAGAAATGTTTATTTTATATTATTTTAATGTTATGCTCATTGGTTATATTAAAATGATTATTGAAATTAAACTTAAATTATTTATTTAATTAAATTTAAATCTCAAGGGATTAAATTTAATTATTAAATAATTGTAAGTAAGTTTATTAAAGTTGAATTATTTAATTTATTAAATTTAAATCTCAAGAGAGTGAATTTAATTATCAAATGATTGAAAGTGTGTTAATTAAAGTTAAAGCATTTATTTAATTAAATTTAAATCCTAAGGGATTAAATTTAATTAATAAATAATGGTAAGTAAGTTAATTAAAGTTAAATTATTTATTTAATTAAATTTAAATCTCAAGGGATTGGATTTAGTTATTAGATAATTTAATAATAATTATGTAAGTGTATTTGATTGTTAAATTAAATTAAATCAAAAAGGGAATTTGAGAAATTGAAATTTTACTTTAAAGTCAAATTAGGGCCTTTTCAAATAAAGGAGAAAATGAAATTAACTTGTAAATTCATCTTTTGCATTTGAAAGTGAATTAGGGTTACATAAGGTTATTTTGGAATTGTTGTTTTATAAGTTTAGGGCAGAAAAATTTGGGGATTCTTCTTCCTTCATTTTTTTTGACAAACATGAAATTTGTTGGAGAAATTTTGATGAAAGTTTAGGGAATTATTTTCTGGTTGAGGAATTAAATTGAAAGGAGAGAAAAGATTCTGTGAAGAAGGTGGAGCTATTGGATAAAAGCTTGCTAGAAATTCTTTGCATTGTGGAAAAGAAATTATGAAGAGTTCAAAGGAAATTCTGCATCAAGAAATTTGGTGGCTGCAAATAACCAGGTTTTTCTTTTATTTCTTTATTTTATTATTCCTAGTTTAATCTATTTTGTTTAAATGCTAAGAGATTTGTAAATGGGGGATTTTTCTTGAAACCCTAGGTTAAACTGCAATAGTTTGATATTCAGATTTATTTGTTTTAAAATGCAAACCCTTTTAGAAAATTTGTGGAAAAACCCTAGATCAATGTATTAATCTTCTTGTGTTAAAATTATTTGAAAACACAAGGAAAAGGGAAGGGTTTCATTTGGTATTCATAATTTAATCCTTGTTTTGAAAGGTTTTATTATTGTCAAAGTTTGTTCTGGTTTTAAAATTTTCCCTTCAATATCACCAGTATTTTGAATCAAAAAAATATATTAATGTAAATATATATTATATGTATCATATTTTAAAATATGATACACATAAAATATATATTTACAAAAATATAAATTTTATGTGATGCATTTTAATTTTTGGCATTTGAAATTGTCGCCGTGCGACCTGCGTACGTATCGTACGAAAAATGTCTTTTGAAAAAAAAAAAATTATTAAATTTTTTTTGTGATTTTATGGGGGGTTCGACCCCCACTTTTCTATTTACACCAGTGGGTACGCAGTACCCACTGGGCAATGCGCCACCCACATGGGGGGATGCACTGTCCAATGGGACTGTGGCCCCCATGGACGCCGACCGCTGTATGTATTGTACAGTCGGCGCAGAGTACGCAGACAGCGCAGGGTATGCGGACAGTGACAGGGTACGGGGTACCCTGTCACATCCGTTTGGCTTTTTGATTTTTTTTATTTATTTTTTTGTTTGTTTAATTTAAATTTTGTTTTATAAAAGTTTTTTATTTATGTTTTTTTTTAATTTCGTTTTAATTTATATTTTATTTAATTTATTTTAATGTTAATTTTTAATTTGGTTTAATATTTTTTTATATGATATTTAATTTATTTATATATATTATATATGTAATTTTTTTATATATTATATATTTAAATATATATAATATTTAATATATATATATATATTTTTTATGAATATAATTAATATTATATATTAATTTAGTTAACCTTATTAGAATTTTTTTTTATATAGTTGATTTATTGAATCAAATGAGAAGGGGAGATATTTTCTTTTAATAACGAGTATTAGTTTTATGCATGATGTTTCGTTGTGGAGATTATAGTTAAATACCTTGGTAAACATAGAAGCATCCTCCAACTAAACAACTAGTTATAGTTAAATTTATTACTCTCATGGTTTGATTCAGTTGAGAAGTTTAAGTTTTTGATGATGAATTTTATTGTTCAATATAGAATAGAATAATTCTTCTTTTGTGAGAAACATTAGATTAGGAACATGGTTTTAGAATAACCAAATGTAGTATTTTCACTTCCAATGCATGAGTTCATTGATGTATCTTTTAATGAGTATTTTGTGAATGATTGTTGAGTAGTTGGGTTGTAAAGTCTTCCAGTTAAGCATGGGTCATTCCATTGTTAAAATATTGTTTTGATTTTCCTTGGGTAGTGTTACCAGTATTTAGTGTCCTCCTAGTGTTGGAGTGGATTTCTTTGTGGTTGCCTCCTAGGATAGGAGAAAACATGTTGGTTCAATTCCGTAACACTTGAGTAACCCTTGGAGTTTTGATTGTGTAGTGTGTTATCCAATTAGAAGAGTTGCTTTTGTTAGGGGCTGGAGCCCAAAGAGGTAAACCGGGTAACCTTCAAAAGTATTTTTAATAAGTGATAACTAAAATAATATGCTTAGATGATTAGGATGCATTTCACATTAATTAAGATAAATTAACCCCACTCATAGGCACAAGGGCTTGTTTAGACTTGGGGTGAGTGAGAAGGCTTGGAATGGCAAGATCAACTATCTTGTCCGTATGAGAGGTAGTTGATTCCGCTTGAGTGAGCATGAGGGCCGGGATTCGGTTGAGGTCACCAGGATTACTTGTACCGGAGCCTATGAAGAATGCCCAGAGGATATCTCATGACAAACCTTGCGATGACACTCTGTCTAGGATAACACCGTGTTATGTTGTGCGTATGTTTTCTTTAGCACACTTGATTATTTTATGTCTGGAAGCAATGTAACCATGATTAGAGTTTTGAATTTATTGTGCATTTGTGTGGTTGAGTCAGTTTGTATCGGTATGAGTCTGCCTTTGGTTTGAGGTGGTAGGTTTCTCATCCATGTTACTTGGTTACTATCTCCTAGCATGGGGGGTGGTCCTTCGGGTACCACATGGTTGGGTGGAACATGCACCCTAACCGTTGGGTCCCCTTGATCTTCAGTACTTGGTGGTGAGACTTCTCGATGGACATCTCACTTTTCTTACTTTTGGATTCTTGTACTTTGTATCTCAGAATGTAATGATGTTGTTTTACCCCTCTTGTGTATGAGGTGGACCTTGTAATAATCAGACTTATGTATTTGTACTCATTCCGGGAATGAGGATTGTAATAGATCCTTTGTAATTGATTTATGTAAATGAATTCTTTATCATATCTCATTTCTTTCTATGATGTTGAATGTTATTACTTGTGTTATTTACTTTCAATGTATTCTAGTTGATGTATGTTAATGGGGTTTTAAGTAATCCCAGTTATGTAACCCTAGGGGATGTTGTCAATTTAGTTGAACATGTGGGTTTAATTCACTTCTTTTAAAAAAAAAATTTAGTACGCTTGTTTAGTGAATTGAAACTTCCTCTAGGGTTGCGTGGCGGGGCATTACATTCTAACTTGTTGAAAATGTGAGGGTGCCCTCAGATTATGATGAACAATCTAGATTATGACTATTCCTAAACAAGTGTTGAAGGATTCCAATGACTATGCAAGAGAAGTAAATCCTACATGCAAACTAATTCACTAAATGATAAAGATATGCAAATACAAGACTCAAAAATTTCAAGAATAAGATTTGCCAGAGTTTTCAAGATATTAAGAGTTGACAAAATGAGGACAAAATTGCCATTTTATAGAAAATGCAATTTTGGATGGACGAATGAGATTAAAAATTGAGGAGTGCCCTAGAATCTATGGTCAAGATTCAAAATAACAACCCCTTAATTAGGGTTAGGGCAACTTTAGGTAGAAATTCAAAATGAGTGGACAAGATGCGATTTAGTATGTAGAAAAAGAATGAGTTAGAAAATCAAGTCATTTTAGAAATTACTTAATTTGTGGAGGGAAATGCTATTTTGAATTTAACATTTTAATTTAATTCAAAATAGTGAAGTCATGTGATAGTAAATAATAATTAAATTATTTACTTGAAGAGAGAAAAATTTAAATAAATAATTTTTATTTAAATTTGGGAATGAATTAAATGAGATAATTAAATAATTAATTTTAAATTATTTAATTGTGGAAGAAATGGGTTAATAATTAAATAAATTTTGGGGGATTTATTTAATTGTGAGAGGACTTTAATATTAGAGACATATTTAAATAAAATTAATTTATTTAAATAATCAAGAGTGAATAGTGGATTAAATAAATTTAATAATTTATTTAATGAAAAGATGACTATAGACATTAGTGGCGTATTTAAATAAATGTGATTTATTTAAATAGTCAAGAAGAATAAGATAGATGAATTAATTAAATAATTGGTCATTATTTAATTAATAGTTGAATTTGGTTAGAGAGACATAATCAAATTATGTTTTAGAGGAATTGATGAGAAAATTGAGTTCGCAGGCGGAGGTCAATTTTATGTGTCTATATTTTGCCCCTCTTTGTCATAATGCAGTTTATCAAATTATGGCAAAGAAAAAAAGTCAAGAATATGCCCTAGCCAAGGTACAGAGTGCTTATGCCTCCTCAGGATTTTTTTTGAATTTTGGCCTGGGGTCAGAAAAATTTGGAAAGTGTCCCGATAAGCTAAATGGGTATCCAAAAAAATAACGATGTGATCAGTTTTGAAAATGGAGGACTTTAAGATAGTGAGAATTCCAGTCAAAGGCGGCCAAATGAGCCTCCAATATAAACCCAAAAGGCCAAACCCTAATTTTCAACCTATAAATAGGTTTGAAAAGGAAAACCATGTGTCATTTTCATATTTGCTAGTTAGAAATTTTGGAGAGTAGAGTGCGAGGAGAAAATGGTGATTCCTGTGACAGACCACCACGACTACTGAGTGAGGACCTTCCGACGACCTGAGGGCACAAAGGCATTGGTGAACCCTATCTACATTGGTGAACTTGAAACGATTTTTGATTTTTATCTGCTTTTATCTACTTTGGACTTCTCAGTTGAAGTAGTTTCTATATCTCCAAAATCATTTGGTGTTGTTTCTTTCCTTGCGTGATTCCCCCAAGCGCACTAAGAATTGAGAGTTTTGAGTTTTGATATGCCTTGATGAAATATTTTCAGAATCAACCAGATCAACAAGATTAAGTTTTTAGAATCTACCAAATCAAAGGCAGTCAAATATTTTCAGAATCAGCCAGATCAAAGGCAATCAAATATTTTCAGAATCAACCAGATCAAAGATGGTCAAATGAGCCTCCAATACAAACCCAAAAGGCCAAACCCTAATTTTCAACCTATAAATAGGTTTGAAAAGGAAAACCATGTGTCATTTTCATATTTGTTAGTTGGAAATTTTGGAGAGCAGAGCGCGAGGAGAAGATGGTGATTCCTGTGAAAGACCACCATGACTATTGAGTGAGGACCTTTCGACGACTTGAGGGCATAGAGGCACCAGTGAACCCATCTACATTGATGAACCCGAAACAATTTCAAATTTAAAGATTTTTCCCTATCTATATTGGTGAACCTGAAATGATTTTTGATTTTTATCTGCTTTTACCTACTTTGGACTTCTCAGTTGAATTGGTTTCTATATCTCCAAAATAATTTGGTGTTGTTGCTTTCCTTGTGTGATTCCCCCAAGCGCACAAAGAATCAATAGTTTTGAGTTTTGATATGCCCTGACGAAATATTTTCAGAATCGACGAGATCAACAAGATTAAGTTTTTCACATTTAATAAGTTCTTCACCCTCTGAGGTTACTTCTTTGATATGAATTGTGATTGAGAAAATGTAACAAGAATGACTGCTTTGTTTATTTACTAAATTTTCTTTAGTTCATCTCTTGGAAGACCCTCTTTCTAATAGAGTAAATATCTCATTTGCACTGTAGACGATTTCTTCTTCAAGGCGTCTTACAAACACTCCACCCTTACCATCTTCCATCAGAGCAATTAGATTTTTTGATTTATCATCATAGGGTCTTGGGAACTCATATGGAGCCAACAAATCTATTATTTCTTCATTAAATAGCTCAAGGCATGTAACTTTCATACTGTACTCAACATTTTAAGCCTCCAATGTGTCAAAAATTTGACAAAAAACTCTTGTAATTATTCTTGAGTGGGAAGGAAACTCTCCATTCTTGGATTTTTTTCCCTTAGCCTTCCATTGTATATGTCTTTCTTGTACCAATATGGCCATAGGAAAAAATTGTGCAGTTATATCCATCCAAAACTTCATTTACAATAGGCATGATATCCTGACCATATATCTCACTTTGTTGGGAGTTTGGACAAAAAAACCTTGTCAAAAGTGGATGTTTGATCAATATTCTTATTGGATGTAGTTTGATAGACCGTGACTTCTCGCCTTTGATCATTGCAATTTATGACTTGGGGGACATTAGCCATCAATTCATCCTCATTGAAAGGCCTGCATCTCAGTAAAACTTATACATTTGCACCTTTATCTATGTCATGTTGACTTGTTCCATTGGAATCCCCATTTTAAGTCCTCTTAGAGGCTCTATGAGTTAGAGATGGAGAACTTAATCCCACCTTTTTGTATTCCATGCGACACTTTTGAACTATAGTCAAATCAGTCTAACAATAAAGGTGTTCTCATTTCTAAGTCTTAATTGGTTCTTTTAGAAATTTTGAGAGATGGAATTATTAATTTTTCTAATTTAGATTTTAGTTAGATTTTTTTTTTTTTTTCAAATTTAGATTTTAGATATAGATTCTAACTTAGATTTAAAGTTACTAATCTAGATTTAGATTTTTTTTTTTAATAAATTTAGATTTTTGTTATTTAGCTTAGATTTAGATTTAGATTTTTGTCATTTAAAATTCTAATTTAGATTAATTTTTTTTAGTTAGATTTAAAATTTTCTAATCTAGATGTTAGATATAGATTCTAATTTTATTTAGATTTTAAAAAAAAAATTAATTTAGATTTCTTAATTTGATTTAGATTTTTAATTTAAATTTTAGTTTAGATTTTAGAATAGATTTTTCTAATCTAGATGAGAAAAATTTAGATTTAATTTCTAATTTAACTTAGATTTTTAATTTTTTAATTTAGCTAGATTTCTAATTTCTAATTTAATTTAGATTTTTAACTTTTTAATTTAGATTAGTTTTTAATTTTGTAATTTAGTTTAGTTTCTAATTTCTAATTTAATTTAGATTTTTAATTTTTTAATTTAATTTAGATTTCTAATTTTTTAATTTAGTTTAGAATTTTAACATATTACATGTTTTTTACTTAATCTCACTTTTTCTTGCAAGTTTGTGTTTCTTCTTGTCTTGGTAACTTTTAGGGGTATCATACAGAGCTCAAAAAGAATTTGGATCAATCACAATAGCAATTTGGAAAGCGAAAACAATCAAGTGGACACATTACACCTTTCACCTCTTAATCTTGTTTTCCAACACATTTGACTTTGGGGCTCAAAACAAACATTGCTTGAATTCACATAATTGAAATTGGGTAAAATGAACAAGTGTCTTCCATCACACATGTTGGATTTGGGTTATAAAGAACAAGTGTTTGAACTATTTTCCACACACTTCAATTTTCTAAGGGAAATTAACAACTGCGAGTGTGAATCAAGTGTGTGTGTGATAAAAAACACCTCACTTGGTTTGATTTTGTCAAACCCTTCATAGGAGGCCTGCTAGGTTATTTCATCACCATTAGGGATGACCTCAATCGAAGTGTGAATCGAAAAAAACACTTGTTTGAGAGTTAAAATATTGTCACTCTTGGCTAAGCACCAAATAACTTTATACCTTTGGGAAGTGAAGGTGAAGGGTGGGTTACCCCTTTCTCCTAGTTGTGTGACAGGATTTTGCTTTCAAATCATCCCTAGTCAACCTTGTGCATCCTAGTTCAAAACCTAATTGGTCATACCCACTTGACTACCATTAGGTTTGTTGTTGTGTATTTGAGTGTTTGCTAAATCATAAAATTTAATCTTGAAAGACAAATTTATCACTGTGTTTGGTGTGTGTGTTCATGCAACTACATGTTAGATCTTGTGTTTGATATTTCCCAAGTCAAACTTCCAATAAACACTTGCCGCATCATCCAAATCATCCAATCTTGTCATCCCACATAATATCCTAATCATCCTTATCTCTTTAATCCAATCAACATCATTTTATACCATGCCAACATTGGAAGACCTATTACCCCAATTCCAAGACCTCCTCCAATCACTTTATGAAGCACCACAACCCTTAGACCAACAAATTATACACAGGCTCCAAGGCCTCATCCAACAATCTCAACTTCAAACAAACCAATCACTTCAAATACAACATCTCATAGCGCAAGCACAATACCTCATGACCACTTGTCAAATCAAACAAGCACAACATCAAGTCCAATCACCACATCAACACATTCAACCACAATCCTATTTGTCACCGTCATCATCATGCCAATGTAACCCATCTACCTATCATGCCAATGCTACATCAACATATCCACCCATATCACAAAAAGAACATCGAAGCCCAAGTCTACCATCATCTAATCCTCCATCAAATCCTCGCTCTAAATTCAAATATTTTAAAAGTAAACCTATGGAATTACCTAAATCCACCCATCCACATACCAGAGAGTCTTCAAACACCATTCCCATTCTTACAACCCCATCATGTAGTCTCCCTCTTGAGCCTATTCAAGAATCTCCCCCATTAAGCCTAAGTCAACCTCCATCATGTCTCCATGTTGTTGACCATCCACAAAATGTCGAGCCTACTCAAGAGTCATCCCATTCCACTTCATCTAATGAATCCATACCATCTCATAATCTTACCATATCCAACCCATTTGATGATCCAAGTATATCCACCTCATACCATGATCCTATTATACCACCTCCATGGCATGACCCTAGTCCATCATGAGAACAATTTTTTCCATTCATTACCCCATCTAATGATACCCCTCCCAATCAAGATCAAGATGTCACACCCACTCCATCACATGATGCCCTTCCATCTCATGATCCCTCTCTAAATCAAGATCAAAGTCTAACTTCTATTCCATGCAATGATCCCCTTCCTCTAAGTCAAGATCAAAGCATCCCTTCATCTCCATGTCATGAGCCCCTTCCATCTTATAACCAAGATCAAATGATACCATCCATCCCATCCCATGATCCTAACTTAAGTCAAGATCAAAGCACCCCTTTATCTTAATGTCATGATCACAATCCTCCACAAGATTCTCTCACCCCTACTCAATCTATCCATGAACCCCATACCTATAAAATGAGTTCCTCTACCTTTATCCACTTTGGTTTACTTCCAACACCTATCCTTTCATCCATATAATATCCTCCACAACATGGAATCACATCTTGTTTCATAAACAATACATACCCATCAAACCTTCCATCTATCCTAGGTCCTTATCCTAGTCCATCAAATCCTCCATCTATCCTTGGTCCTTATCATCCAAACCCTAGTTCATCAACCCTTCCATCCATATTGGGGCCCTACATCCCTCATATCCCTAGTCAAGATCAAGAAAGGTACACACCCTTGAACCTTTTCCAACATACCTATACCAACCCATCCATAATACCTTCATATCATTCATCTTTGTCCACCCATCCCATTACTCTTGGAAGCAATTTGGGTGCCAAATAGAAAAATATTCCATATAAAAATCCACATACATCAAAGGATCAACATGTCTCCTTGAAAAGACATGCAAAAATAAAAGAAAATCTGATCCAAATTCAAAAGAAAAAAATTCAAAGGCCACAAAGGCCACAAAGGCCCACAAATAAAAAATAAAAAATTCAAAGGCCACAAAGGCCCATAAAGGAAAAAGAAAAAATTCAAAGGCCACAAAGGCCCCTAAAGAAAAAATAAAAATATCAAAGGCCACAAATGCCCATGAAGCAAAAATCAAAGTCAAAAGCTATGTGGATTCCTAAAAGTATCATAGAAGCAATAAAATTTAAATTGGCATCCAAAATTTCTTGTCCAAAAACTCCATCCAGTTCTAAATATCCTTTATTGCCACCATCCATTTTGGATCCTTATATCCCAAAATCCCCATCCACTCCTCCATATAAATCTCTAAATTCAAAAGCCACTTCTCTTCCATCACTCCAACACCCTTCAAGGTGTGTGCCGATGTTGATCTTTCCATCCTTTCCATCTATCCATCAACAAGCCTTCCAACCTCCTATATGTGAGGTAACATCCATCGCCCATTATCCTCCTTTAATCCAAACCTTTGCTTAAGTCCTTAGCTTCTTCCATCATTCCAAAATTTATGAGTCTATTTCCATGCTTTATTAGGGCACATATTTGAGGGATATTAGCCATGAAACTTGATGCTTGAGTCCTTCCTCCATATCCCTATCCACATCCCATCTTCCATATTCCTCTTGAACTTTACACTTGGGGTCAAGTTTTAGTCCATCTTGTCATTCATATCCATTATCCTTTTTATGTTCATCCTTTACCTTTCCACCTTTGATCTTGACAAGGTTAAGGATCTTCTTGAACATCATACATCTTATCCTATACACTTTATCCATATTTTCCATGCCATCTCCTTCACCTTATCCATATTTCACCATCCTATCTAAATGCATCCTTTCTTCCCTTCCTCGGTCTTGATGAGGAATAGGGGAAAAATATTTAGGCATTTGTTTCCATATCTTATCTATTTGATCTTGATCACCCTATTCATTAGCCTTATCCTTGCATTCTTCCGTTAAAATGTCCTGAAAAAATCCCTAAAAATAAATAAAATCATGAAAAATTTACAAAAAAATCAAAACATTTCAAAAATTAAAAAAAAAAACATTTTTTTGAAAATACAAAAAAATCAAAATATTGCAAAAAGAAAGAAATAAAAAGGTCTTGAAAAAATAAAAAAAGAAAATAGCCAACGAAAATCCAAGCAATAAAATCAATCCATCCAATCACTTTTTCCAATTTCATGTAATCAATCCAATACCTCAATCTAATCATCCAACCATTTGACCAATCAATCATATTCATCAAATTCATTCATCCATACATCAAATCCAAATGCAAGTCATCATCAATCCATACCAATCAAGTCGATCAATCTTGTCAAATTATCCAATTGCATCAACAGTCTTGATCCTAATCTCGTCATAAACCAAATCAACCAATCAATCAATCAGTCAATCAGTCATCCTTGTGTTGATCTAGGGATATATCATTCCCCACAATGAGAACACTATCATCATCATCAACCAATCAATTAATCAATGGTTTATAGCTTGATAGGGGCAATACCTTGTTTGTTTTTGAATCATTTGTGCATGCTTGATTGTGTGTGTTATCATTTTATCTTGCATTTGTATCAAATCCGTATCATTCCAACTAATATTCATATCTTGTGTACATGTTGGAATGGATTTTTGCACTATCCTTGGCATCTAAGGTCATATCATACCTTTTGTGCATTAGGAATTTAGTGCTCTAAGTTTACTTTCTCATATGTTTAGACGAGGTTATATTATGTTGGGGCACGAGACACATCATCACCTTGGTCCTTATACCTTCATGCATAACGTCTAGTGCTATATCAAACACCATGATTGATCACTTTCTTGCAGCATAATTTATTACCCATCTCTTTATCCATCTTTTATCATTTCATCCATTTTGTGAGCATACCCGTGTCCTTCCAACCCGCCTATCCTCTCAAGGGGGCATCATCATCCTATTCTTATATCATCATCATCATCATCATCTGATCATCATCCTATTCTTATATCATCATCATCTCATCATCATCCTATATTTCTATCATCATCCATTTTCCTCTATCCATAGCTTAGCTTCTTTGAAATGATGTTACTTGACACAAATCTCATCATCTCGAAGAGGGGAAAAATTTAGACACCCAAAAATGTCCTCTTACGGTACCTTGTCATGATATTAGGTCATTTAGACATCTTGTAGAATGTTTTTCCCTAGGTACCCATGTCATCATTTAATTAGTTAAATAAATCTTATTTATTTGAATAATTTCATTCATAATCCCTCCATTCTTCTAATGTTAATTAAATAATTTATATTATTTATTTAATTAAATTATTTCCATTCATAATCCCTCTATTCTTCTAATGTTAATTATATAATTTATATTATTTAATTAATTAAATCATTTCCATTCATAATCCCTCTGTTCTTCTAATGTTAATTAAATAATTTATATTATTTAATTAATGAAGTCATAAATCCAACATTATTTATTTAATTAATAAAATCTTAAAATATATTCTTGCTTTCTTTCTAAAATTGAAACTCATGTGTATCTAATTAATTTATTTAATTAAATAATTCATCAATTATCCTTCTTGTCTTTTTTAGGATTTATTTCCTTTAAAAGAGAAAATCAAAATCTTTCTATTTTCTTAGAATCTTATCCCATCTTGTTGTATTTCCTCTTTTGTCAAAAATCAAATCTTATCAAATATTCTTCTTTGTCCACATCGAAACTCTATAAATACAAACTCTCACAAGCCATTTGGGATTCACTTCTTCCAGTACCCTCACTCTATCAAAATCATTCTTCAATCTTCCATCTATCACCTCCACCCTTATCGTTATGCTGCAATATTGAGCAATCAATATTCCTTTAATAGTCAAATCCTTCGAAATCATGCATTCTTATGTGATATTGAGAAGAACAATGGAGTGAATCCCTGGTAATTTGCATGTTTGTTTAGATTAAAGATTATTCATCTTGCATGTATGTGTGTTTTACATGTAACTGCATTGAGGATGGTGAAAATCTGAATCTGAATCTAATAATATTTCAGATTTAAAGATTTTTCCCCATCTACAAATGGTATATCGTGCTACCACACCTCTCTCACAATCATCCAACGGTATAGAGGTAAAATCACAATCTCAATCACATAATTTTTTTTAAATTATAATAATTAAAATCATAATTTAATGATTAAATTATATATTTAATTCATATTCATTTTAGTTAAATTATTTAAATAATAATTTTTTTTTTCTATATATATTTTAAAATTAAAATTAATAATTGTTAAAGATATTTTTTATATTTTTATTTTATATAAAATAACATCAATAGTTTTTAATTATTAATTGAACATACAAATTAATAAATTTAATAGATAATAGTAATATTTTATTATAAAATATATGTATTTTGTTTTCTAAATTTGTTTAAATATTAAAAGATATAATGATTAAACATATTTGAGTTTTTTCACATCAATATTTTTTCCGTCATGATGAGTTAGAACAAAATACCCAAGCCCTAATTTTTAACTCTCATTTTCAGTTGGTTTTTTCAAGCTCCCTTGCCCTGCACATGCCACCATCATTAGAGTTTGAAACCTCGAGCTTTCTGAAGGAGCATGAAGGGTATTAACCAAGGTATTTGATTCTAAAAGAATGTGATAAAAACCACATTCGAATTAGGGTACTTGAGAAACCCTAATGCCAAAACCGACCCCTATCCCAAAATTTATTCATCATTTTACTTGGCAACTTTGGAAGAAAAGAGTTATGTATTTAGCCGCCATGATGAACTAGGGTTTGAGCATTCTCCATGCATTTTTTAGTTGATTCCTCCATGCTTGGGATTGAAATCCTCCCGCAATTGGATGCTAAGTTTCTTCTTGAGTATTCTATAGCATTTTTTCTCCATTTTCGAAGGGTTTCAAGGATTCTTGGCCGCGACCTCTCTAATTTTTTTGATGCATTCTTCTCTTCATTTCTTCTGTGGAAGCTTTGCTTGATCTTGGCCACCATGATTTAGTTTTCTAAAGCTTCCCATGGTGAAAAATAACCTGCATATTCAATGAAAACAAACAAACTCGAGCTTAGGTAAGCTCTATGCCGATGTATACCTTGATTTTCTCTTTTGTTTTCTATGAATCAAAGCTCATTTCGAGCTCTCTCCATTCAACACAATGGAAAAAATGCTCTATTTTTCTATGTTTTCATGCTTCATTCTTGTATGCTCGGTCTCTGGTCTTTTTGTAAGAAAAATAAAAAACCCTCTATGGAACTTGTATTTCTTCAGAAGATAGTATTTTATGCACAACAATGGAAGAAATACCTTTTTATCATGGTTGTGGCCATGCTTGCATTCAATTTTCATTTCCATAAGAATTTTATTAAAAGGAAATATGATAGTGCTCCTTCATTTCTAGGTATTTTTCTATTTTTGAGGGTTTGTTTCACATAGGCTGAGGCTCTATATTTCCTTTCTTGGAGAGAATGAATACTTAAATCTTCATCTTCTTTGTCATCTGTTGATTTAAATCATAACATCATTATGCATGATTGATATAGGCTTTCATGAACCTTTTGAGTTACATACACTTGCTGCATACTTTAATCTTATGTAGCCTTTAAAAGTGGAAATGACACTACATTACCTTATATTGATGATAGCTTGTCTTTGAATCAATAAAGTTCTTGCCATCTACATAATCTCTTGCCAACATCATTACTGTCAAGTTTTGCATCACTTTATGCTTCATGTAGCTCTATCACTTTGCAATAATTTAAATGTATCTTTTCATACTATTACTAGCATGATGAGTTGCTTTACCAAGTCTGCCCTTGACATGATTACAAAGAAAGCCTTCTCAAAGGCTGCCCTTCATGACTATCCTACATTCATTTGTAGAATCATTGGTATCTCCTCAAACCATCATGCATTGGTTGTTTATCTTGGAGTGTGCACTGTAGTTGTTTGTGAATACTCATTGTATCATTAGCAAGATGATTACCAATGCATGTTAGTTACTCATCTGCATCAATGTGCTTTCCTTCTCATGTATTGCTCTTTGGGACAACATACTGACATGATGGCTTTGGCCTTGCATTCAATTGTTCACCTTGTGCTGCTCCATGTAACTCATGATAGCTCTTGATAGATATTGATAACCTATAAAACCTCATTGAGTAACTCAACCATAATGATTATCCATAATTGAACTTGATGGATCTGTGGTTCAGTGTTCATATTATCACAAAAATCATTTGTTTCTTGGGAAGAGACAATCTGTTTCATTTTTGAATGATTGTTGTCCTTGTTCTTGTTCCCTTCTTTACTGGCTCCTTGAAAATATTGACGAGTAAATACAACTCATATCATTATTAAAATGGAATTTGGATCCAACTTAAGAAGATTGAAAGACATATCCAGCTGATTAATATTTCCAAGTAGCCTATTGTTTGATTCATTTTGAAATATGTCAAGTAACTTTCTTGATAATTCACACCGTTTTGTTGCATCTTTTGAATATGATAATGAAAGTTGATCAACTAGTATGATTCCATATTGATTTAATGCATCAAGAATATGCTTATCATTGATTTGATCAAGTTTCTCAATTTCCTATCCCTCCTAAAACATGAGGGCAACATGCTGGGGTCAACCCTCGTGGGAGCCACATTTTAGTCCACATGTTGTAATCAGCTGAAACAAAACAGTAAAAATTTTTTATCCTATATCTGCACAAAGAGAAAACACGTTAGCTAAACATAGCATATGATAGATGTGTTTGATAACTCTTTTTTTTTCTTGGAAATCTATGATATTCTAGCTATTTTAATGTTTATAAGGATCCGATTATATGTTTACGGATGTTTTCCTATGTACTGATTGGTGATCCTTCATTGCTCTAACCAACTTCTTCTCACAAATGTAGGGAAACTCAGAGTACAAGGGGCAAGTGACAACATGAGGCTGGATGGGCAGAAGGACTGAAGTTGATGCAAGGCAACTCAACCAGGATTCATCATTTAGAATGACGAGTCCCCCTTATTTACATATGGATTTCCTTTTATCTATAAATATATAGTTTTTTCTTTATATTCATAAAAATAGTCAGTCCCTCGGCTTGTGAGGGACACTATACACTTATGGTTATCAATAAAGACTACCTTTTCAATAAATGTTGACTCTCTTTTCTATTGTATGCAATTCCCTTAATCAAATAATGCATTCTTTTGATACTCTCATTTATGCACATGGATGAAACTTAGCTGAAAATGATAGTACCTTTTATTGTTTAAATGCAAACACAACCATAAGTCTACCTGATTTAGCTGGAAGCAAAATCAGGTAACAATAATTATCTTGTTATTTAATCATATGAGTTAAATAGTTAAATTACTTACTCTATATTCATATGAGTTATTTAAGAGGCGTGATATATTTAACTAATTAAATTGAAATAAAACATATTATTTAATTTACTTACTCTATAATCATATGATTTATTTAAGAGACATGATATATTTAACTAATTAAATTGAAATAAAACATATTAAATTAATAAATGGAAGAAAAACAAGAAGCATTTTTAGAAGCAAAAAAGGAAGCAAAAATGGAAGCCAAACTAGAAGCAAACCAAAAGAAATCTTGGAAGCAAAACTTGGTGCTATCTAGGAAGCAAAAACAAAAGCAATTAACTAGAAGCAAAAGTGGAAACAAAAGTGGAAGCAAAATTGGAAGCAAACCTCGAAGAAAAACCAGAAGAAAAACTGGAAGAAAACTTGGAAGAAACACAAGAAGCAAAATCAAAAGCCAAACTAGAAGCAACAAAATCCAACACTAAATTCGATGCTAAATTTGGTGCTAAATCCAGTGCTAAATCTGTTGCTAAATCCGGCACCGAAGTGAGCACACCATTTTTCACCGATAAAAGTGTCCAATTCATAAACTCAAATGCACTAAAATCTGATGCTATTTTAGGTGCTAATTGCCTGTTCTATTGTCGTGTAGTTGTCATACCTACACAAGACTCTTTAGATTGTGAGATTTTTTACTCTTCTTTATGGGAGTGTGTAAAATCTATAAAATCTGAATCATAAGTGTTTTGTGTGATGACGTTAATGTTAAGAAAGGACTTCTCTATTTGTTTCATTTCTTGCAAAGGATAACAATAAAGACCACTAGTGTCTATCAATTCAGGATGCACTAATGTTAAAGTCAACTTAAAAGGATGTTTTGTAATAGTGTTGGTATCAAGTGAAGGTTTGTTTATTTCTATCAAAGGACAATAACCAAGACCACGAGTCATTTCTTGTGTTTTAGGCTCTATAGGGCTACAAATACCTTGTTCTTGAGCACCACATCCTTTTCCATTGTAACCAAGTTGTTTCCTAAGCTCATAACCTCTTCCATAAAGATTCTTCATCTCTTTTGGATTCAGTGATTTCCCATAATTAAGTTCATCAAAGTTGTGTATTTTATTTTTCTTCTAAAGTGGTTGAGGTGGATGCTTTTGAAGGGACTTTTAGATTTTGTGTTGACATTACTACTTTTTCTTTTCCCTTTTCAAAATATTTTGTTATAATCCTGTATTCTCCCATGAATGTAGGTGTGAAATCTAAGGAACCCTAATCATCTTCTAATAGCTTCATGTCTTCTTTAATGTATTTTTCTTTGTCTTTCTGTTGCATGGGTTCCAATTGTGTAGTTGGTGTTAATGTTTCCAAAGGATTCTCCTTGTTTTTCTTAATATTAAAAAAATTATTTGGGTCAGGGTCAGCTTCAATTGTGTACACTTTGTTGTTGTAAATATACTTCATTTTATGATGAGGAGTAGAAGGCACCCCATTCATTGCATGAATTCATGATCTACCTAAAAGGAGATTGTATAAAAGATTATGATGCATAAAATGTATCGATGTTTCTAATGTGGCCTTTCCAAATTTAACAGGTAAAGTGATCACTCCAAGTGGTTTCTTTCCTACATTGTCAAATCCCTTAATAGATAAAGAATCAGGTTGAATTTTTGATTTATCTATGCTAGAATATCCAAAAAAGTCACACTACACACATTAAGGGCTGAAATATTGTAAACAAGGGTTTGCTTTATCCTTGTCCTTTATTATTGAGATATTATTATGAAAGCGCCATTTTATTTTTGCACTTCCAAAGGGGGGAGTTCACTTTGGTGGAAAACAATGTCAGTATTTATTCCTTGAATCAAGGCTGCTATGTCATTTGGCTATGCATTAAAAGGGAAAGGGACTTGTTGTATTTATAATTTTGAATCATATTATGATAGTGAGGGGATGCTTGAATAAGGTCCCATAAGGATATCTTAGTAGGAGTATTCTTGAGTTGTTCGACAAGATTATACTCCTTTCCACTTTGTGAAGGCAAACAAGGGGAACTAGGGAAGATAGGATTAGGCAATGGGAGGTATGTTGAAGGTGTTTGTATTGGTTGCAAATTGTTCCTAGTGTTGTATGTATGAGCAATGGTATTGTAACTTGGTTGCTGCGAAATATTTTTCTTAAAGGTGGTTCGAGGATAAGGATAGGTTTGTTTTAAACTTATGGTTTTTGAGAGGTTGGATAAATGATAAGTTTAAGCTCAAGAGAGTACTTCAAGGGGTATCTAAGGTGCATAACCTCAAGAGACTTATCCTATGTGGAAACGTAAAGGGATACATTTTCTACACTACAAATGCAAGCAAGATCTAAGATGATAACACACTCCAAATCAAAATTATGATGTTCTAAATGCAGGTTCACCAAAATGAAAGGTGCAATTTTGTTTGGTTCTATACTTGGGAGATAAAATAACAATCTTCACACTCTCTCATTCAAGGAAACCCTAAAGATCTCAATCTAAAGTATACAAAGGAGAAAGAGATATTGTAATAAGGCTATCCTAGGGTCTGATTATAAACTAGATAGGGGTTCACCACCAAGCTAGGGCTTGGAAAGACTAATGAAATGCAAGACCTAATTCATAAAACTAATGCAATGCAATCTTTCACTAAATGACCTAGAAAAGCATATAAATCAAACCAAAATGCTGAGAGATGAAAGGTATGCACCTGGAAACCTAGAGAGGATTTAATGAAGCTTTGAACTGATGGAGACATTGATTTTAAAGTTGAATAGGATGCCAAACTAGGAGATTTAGTCCTGGATCAGGGTTTCTAGGTAGGAACAGGTTTATGGCAATGCAGATTTTGGATCTGCAAAAATCTAGAAATTGACCTATATTAGGACTCATACACCAGAAGTGGTGTATTAGTCTAGTTAGAATTTTTTAGAAATTCAAAATCTAATTCTACTCCTCAATATCTGCTTTGCCCTTTCCAATTGATTTTTGGATCCAAAAACCTAATTTGTAACCTATATATGTCTTCCAAAGATCTCCAATGTAAGGTGGCAACTTTGACAAATTTTAACCCTTTGAAAAATTTCTCTTCAATGTGTCTTTAATCTGTTGGGTAAGTCTGCCTCAAATTTTTGGTCTTTTCCCTTGAAGACTTGGAATTTTCCTTCATGTTCTGGCCTTTACCATGGTGGTCTAGATTGGTCTTGGCGGTTACCGCCTTACCATGCGTGGTGAGTTTACTCATCGTGGTGGCACGGTAAGGCCGCCTGCAGCCTGCACTGGTGGTTACCGCCTTATTGCACGAGGTGAGTTCTCACTGCGGTGGCACGGTAAGGCCACTAGTGGTCTGGATTGGTGGTTACTGCCATAGCGCTAGTGGTGGTTCCTCTCACCATGGTGGGCTTGGCGGTTACCACCATACCAAAGGTGGTGGGTCCTCTCACTGCAGTGGCCAAGGTGAGACTGCCAGCGGTCAACCTGGTGATTACCGCCACACCACAGGAAGGTGTTGGAAGGTTAGCAGTAGCGTGGTGGAGATGGCGGTCAGCATAGGCAGTTATCACTATACCACGGGATGGAAAAATGAGCTCGACGGTAGCACGGTGTAGCTAGAGCTTGGGCTTAGTGAAGACTTGGGTGATCTTGGCTAGGCTCACCGCCATACCGCGAGGTGACTCAGATAGGGGTGCGATAGTGTGGTGGCATCAAGGTGCGAGCTCAGATGGTCTACCACCATACCGCGAGGTGAGTCCGACAGGGCGATGGTAGCGAGGTAGAAGGCTAGGTGAGCTCGAGTGAGCTCACCACTATACCGTGATTGGGTCGTGTGGGCTTGGCGGTAACACGGTAAGAGCTCAGATGAGCTCGAAACTTGGTTGACCAATTCGGACAGGTTTGACCGACTGTTAGAAGTAATGAACGAATGGAATGACAACACGTGGTAGATCTTTAAGATCTAATTGGTTGAATTTTTTATTTCATGATTTCGATTGAGCTATAGTATTAAAGCAAGGTTGATGAACATGCTTGAGACCGATTTAATGCTGCACGACTCAATGCATGCTGAATAAGCGGTGCACGTTATAAAAAATGGAATGCTTGCAGGTGGATGATTTATGATCCTGATGATCATTGTTGGCAGGGATGGGCTGAACAAGTAAGCACATGGTATAAGAAATCATGGGTGCAGTTCGATAAAGGTTAGATAAGTGAAGAGAGAGAGGCTGAGAGTGTTTGAGCGGTATTTTACCGTGAACACTTAGTCTCTCAATTCTGCAAGGATGTGAACCTATGGAGGCCAAGTGGCTGGGCTGGTCGTGAGGCTGGCTATGACAGTCATTTATGAGGAGCTGAAGGGAATCTACACAGTATGTCATGAGGACATTGTAACTATGTGAAGATTCTATTTTTGTGTTGCCTGTATTATTCTCCAAATGAACAAGATGTAATTCTCCTGAAGAGCATAACTCTGGTTTTGTATTGTAACCATTTTATTGATTGAATAATACATGCGAGCTAAGTGTTTTGGAGGGTGGGGTTTTTTACCCGAAAGAGTTTTCCCCACATAAATTTGTGTGTTCATAGTTTTGTCTTTCATGGTTGTTTGATTCTGCAAACCGAATCTGTGCTTGTGTTGAATTTGTTATTTGTCAAGCATTTACTTCTCTCAGAGGGTTAGTGAGGGATCAACTGTGCCTGCTTCTACTTTATGGCATAGTTGTTTGTGTCTTTGAAGTGATAAAAATGAAAATCACTAAGGCACTATTATCTTAGATGCTGATCTATGATGATAGAACCGAATCCATATCCCCAACACAATCTAGATATGCAAATCACATAGTAAAGAGAGGGAAAAATGTTGTTTTGTTAGTGGAAAGGGGTTTGCCTTGGTCAAACCCCGTTTTAGTAATCATACCTTGAAATGAAATCAAATAGGAAAGGAGAATGATGAATGAAAAACATACAATGTTACAACTAACCAAATCCTAGAAAAAAAGTGCTGTAAACATGTATGAAGTGGCTCTAATGGATGTTGATCTTGAATCTTGCTTGAATGTGATAAATATTGAATGGAATGCTAGCTTGAATCATAAAACCTTACATCACAATTGTTAGCTAAAAAATAAATATGATGCATGAATACTTTGACATGATGCTTGATGGTTGAATAATGCTCTAAAACACTTGATAATAAGCCCCTTGAATGCTCTTGTAAATTTTTGAATGCTCTTGTAAACTCAAATTTTCTATAAGGATTCTCATTCAACTTGCTAGGTGTAAAATGAGTGAAAGAAACTTGTATTTATACTTGTTTATGCCAAATTTATTGAAATTACAACACTACAAGCCGACCTCAGATCAAGGAGAATGAAATCCCACCAAGAATTTTAATTAATTTTAATTTTGGGCCACATAGGAATCATGCACCAGAAGTGACGTATGAGTCCCATTAGGCATTAATTATGGGACCATTTTCAAAAATTCTTAAAAAGGTGTGAAATCTAGATCGAGACCCAAAATTCTAGGTGGGACTCACACTCCCAAGGTGGCGTATGGGTCCTAGACCACCAAATCTAGGCCACACAACCTAAAAACACCTGAATTATGTTTGGATGTTAAATTATGTCAGGATTATCCTCAAAAAGATGCATTAAATGAGGCTTGTGGATGCAAAATAAGGTTAATTAAAGCATGAAGAAGCCCAATTATTAATGACAACCTTATAAGAAAAGTGTGTTAAAACACTTTACAACACACTAAATAAGGTATGATTAGGTTTATTTAGTTTACAAGGGCCCAAGACCTAATGTGAGTGTGTTAAATACATTACAACACGAAGTCAAGGCATCATTAAGCTCAATTTCACAAGGAGGACCCAAACAAGTGTGAAAATGTCATGGACGACATTTTTCAACACTACACTATGAAGTACATGCGACTAGTCTATAAAAAAATACTAACCTCACAAAAACAATCTCCTTAACCTCTTCAAATATCTCTAAAATTTAAAATAGTAGCAAGCATTTTGGTACAACAATGGTTTATCTTAGCAATGTTTAATATTAATATTAATCATCTTGATAAAAAATAATTTCCTATAATTTTGACAAAAATATTTAGGTCCACATTGATTGATCACCATAATACTAAGGATGCTACTAAACACTATATTTATCATGAATTTACAACTCACAATAATAAAATAATTCTACTAATTATCAATCATAAGAAGATCACTAAAGGAATAAGGATATTTATATCAAAAGATAAGGATGATGACAACAATACCAACTAGTATAACATTATCAACAAATGATATATATATATATATATATATAACTTTTTTTTTTCCATTGATAAGTACAAATGATAAGTCCATGAAATTATTAATATCTTTGATGCAATAATAATGACAAGTCTTGAAGGATATCACAATCATTTGATAGTTGTGTTTACTAATGACTATGCCCATGAATTATAAACAATGACAACACTATTTGTTGTCAAGGGAAATAGTTATAATTAATAATCACAATAATAAAAGTAACGTTCCCTAATCACAAGGTATTCAAACCCAAGTATACCAACTGTAATGCCCTAAATCTACTTCAAGGCAAAACATGATTTTCTTTTTTTTTTTTTTTTCTTCTTATATATGTTTGTAAATTTACTTATCGTTACACTAACCATGCACAACATGACGATGTATTACACACATCAAATGATATGTTTAAATCTACATTAAATATTTCAACCTAAAAATTTAAATATGAAAATCAATAAAATATTTACATTCTATAATTTAATTATTATATTTCTGTTTTAATTTATTTATTATTACCATTATTTAATCATTATTAATTTAATTACATATATACTCTATGAATAAATTTAAAAGCTATAAAATTAAAATATAGATTATACAAACAAATACCTTTTTAAATTCCTTTTCATTTACATATTATATATTATCAGTTTTCCTTAAAGAAAAAGAGAGAAGAATACGAATAAAGAGAATTTTACTCTCTTTTGAAGGATTTATATTAACTACTAATCTTTACCTATGTTTAAGATCTTATTTAAATTTATAAGATTCAACTTAAGAGAATATGGGGATATATTCCCCTCTACTTTAATGAAGGAGAATTATATGCAAGGTATACCCACGATGCATTTTAGATTCTTAGAATGAAATCTCACGAGGGAACGGCATGAAAACAAGAAAAATCAATACTTAGGAGGATGTCTGCCTACGCTTTTATATACATGCACATGTGCGTAACTATGGGAATCATGGGTAACATGAATAAGACAAAATTATGCATTCAACGTTCGAAGTGAGAGAGGAATAGTGTTTAGCGGAATAATACTGGCCAGAACGTAAGAAGTGAGTCAGCAGAGCGTGGGTACCTGTTCGCTAAAAAAAATAATCATCGTGATATTATTATGACTCCCGATAGGTTTGACAGTAGGCCAAGATTTACATAAAAGAGACGTAATACACTCTTATAGCATTTGACCAAATTGTTGTGGAAATCGAAGTTACAGTGAGACAAATATGTATTTATATCCTACGGTAAAGGAGATTATGAGCTGGGTGAAATGATACTGACAAATTTATAACGCTATCTGCAACGTGCTGATCATTGGGCGAGGCAAGAGAGTTTGACTAACTCAATATCAGGATGAGTACTTAACAACAGTTATAAAAGTGATTTGCCCAGGCAATAACAGTAGCACGTGAAAGGTCCACTCAGCCAAGCAAATGGCATACAAATAATTTATATAATGTATCAAGTATAGGTTTAACTATGCAGCCGACCGGATTGGTGGAAGATCACGTGACAGATTTCTAGTAACTACATTTCATAAAATTTCACCTCCATTTTGAAATATGAAGACAATTAAAGGAAACTTAAACAAAATGTAAGGAGGCAGAGAGCTCTGTTGGAGGAAGTCGGCAGGTTTCAGTTTGAAGAGTGAGTTTACACAGGCATGTTGGCATCATTTTTTCGCCAACTTTAGTCCAAGTTAGAGTGCCAAATCCAAGGACGATTTAAGGCGAAACTAACAATAAGGGTGGAGAGGCATGCATCAGCTGATAGCCCAATGCCTTGAATCTTCCATTGCTCAAATAGTCTCCACACACAAGTAGGGGTAGAACGACTGGCAGCAGGGGAATCGTGTTCTTGCAGCCAAAAGGTCTCAGACTATTGTCTTGCCAATTAAACATTACATTGTTTTATTTATGTTTTAGTTTGCATAAAATATGATAGAGATTTACAGAAAGAAGGAGGCATTATTTTGTTTATTTATTTATTTATATTAATATATTTAGTAACCATTTATACAGATTTTATCTTCCCCACATTTTCTTTAAATATAACAGTACTTGTATAGAAATACTTTGCACTGAAAGTGTAGTCACAACTACTATGGACGTTTACAGTGAACAGCTAAAAGCAAGGTACCAAAATTTATATATATATATATTTTTAAGAGACATATACACAACAATGTTGGTCTTTCCTTAAAGTTGTATAAGTTGTATTCAGAGTGGTGCATCAAAACTACAGGAATAGATCATAAATAACAGAATGTAACGGTAAACAGAATGAATATGTTACTTTTATTTCTTTTGATGCAGAACTGAGGCAACCCTTTTTTTGTTTTTTTAAAAAAAAAACACACAACAATCTTGACTTTACAAGTAGCAATACGTTCTAAACTATTTAAACTATCAACTAGAACGATATTCTACTTTTTCTTTTTAGCTCATTTCATCAGACTTATTTTAGCATATGGCATGTAACTAATGAATGTAATATGCCATATAACTAATGAATGTAATCATATTATGCTTCTTAAAACTACGAGATAAACTACATTACCAAGTACTTTAAAAAGAAACTACTGTACAAAAGATTTATTCAATACGGTTCTCAATATATGTTTCTACTATTTTTCCCAGCACATAAAACCAATAAAAGAACAGTAGGTAGAGCCTTCAAAATCTGTCAAACATAAATCTTTTTTTTTTAATTTCTTCTCTTTTAAAATCTACAACTATTTATTTATCTGCAGGTAAATGAAAGTCTTCCTTCTCCTGATAGAACAAAAAGTGTATAACTCTCTTTGAGAAGAATAATAATAGAGTAAAGTAATCATTTCATGCTTTATTTATCTGCAACCTCTACTCTTGTAACTCATCTATCCACACTATGTAGAGTAGCAGTTTTGTTTTCTTTCTAAGAAAATACTTCATACAACAGTTACATATTGACATCAGATTATCACAAGCTCTCTACAACAGTCTATCATGGCCATGCCATTTTAACTCCACAAGGCAAATTTTCTTGAAAGGATAACACTAATACAGATCAACAAGGAACTAGCTTCTTTTTTTTAAGCTGTTTGTTCTTCAACACCTGCAACTACACAACACATAAACTTTTTTCCATAGGTCATGGGTGCTCACCTCCCAACCTTTGGTTGGAAAACCAACCACCCCCGAGCTAGGAGGCAACATGGGAACTGGGCACAAACATGCAAACCAAATATCATTTAACACACAAAATACACATAAGCATTTCACACCCACCCAAGGGAAACTTCACATAACAAAGAGTTCATTGTGAACCCACAATGGGGAATGGAGAGTGGACTACGCACTCCATTTTGGGGACTCAAAAATATACACCATGGATAACCATCACAAGTTTTCATCCCTTCATTACCAACCCTTCTTTCACATCTCTTTTTCCACCCAAACCACCCTTCACATTTCACAAAGCATATGGGTACTCATACCCCATTTTTAATCTCTCCTTTATAAGGAGGAATAATATGTCCCCATGGAGGTTCCTACTGCAACCATCCCCTACTTGGGATGCTCTACCCAAATTTGGGTGAGCCTATCCCATTACAACCCTTTTTCCCCCAACAATATACACAAAAATAAAATTTAAAGAAGCATTTCAAAACACACAAATACATGTACATAGCTTACAACTTTAAAAACACAAGAAGCAAAAGGGGTGTGGTGATCCTACCTTCAACCCAAGCTTTGGAAGGAAGTGATAAAGGTGAGCACAATTTCTCCTCCTCCAAGCTTTCTCTCCAATCTCTCAAGCCAAATCCAAGAGCTCCCAAGCAAAATTACAACTCAAAGAAAAAGAATGCAAAAGAGAACCCCCAAAACCCTTGTTCATGGTTTTCTATATAGGAATTCAAGTTTGAATTCCTTTGAATGGGGAAGTGACACTTGTCACTCATCCATTCACTCTCCCAAGCACATTCACCCATGTGTGCTCACACATGTGTGAGAGCTTGGGAGGCTTCCAAGGCAACTTGGAGAAGTGGGAATGGAAAGAGACTACTCCCCATCCCACTTCTCAAAACCTTAATTTCGTCAAACTTCTTTACAGCCTCAAAAAGAGTGCCCAATCATGAAATTGACTTAAAATTTTGAGCTAAAAAGGTACCTAACCCATAGGTACTTGACCTAAGGACCTTAAACCCATAAAAATACTTAAATAACATATATTTTCAACCCCCAAAAGTGCTCTAAAGTTCAAATCCGAGTTTCTCCACTTGGATGGACAACTCACCATCTAGATGGATTGACATGGAAATAAAAATCACTTACAAACATTCACAAACAACATTATGAATAAAATACATTACAAAATGGAACTATAGTCCCTTCATATGGACTATAGCTCGGTTTCACTAGTTAATTACTCGGGTTCCCAAAATTACCTCCAATTTCCATTGGCCACGGAAAGTGTACCTGCACACTCAATGCACACATTATTCCATCCAATAAATCATATTTCAAAACAATTGAATCACCATTTCATATACATAAGTTTTCATTCAAATAAATCATATATCAAAACAATTGAATCACCATTTCATATACTCAAGTTTTAGAATTTCACACAACATATATATATATCTCATATCATAATTGGAAAAATCACTAATCAAATATCATCTCCAATTCATTTACCTTAATTTCAAATTGCAATGTGGTTCATTCATATCACATATTTCATTTGTTCATCATTTCAAAACCAAATTGAATGACCACAATAACTAGCATAAAATTTGGTCAACCATCACAATAAGCTAACTAAGCATGTAGCCTACCCATAGTCAAATTATCATAAGAATTCAAATGTTTAAACTTCATAATCAAACCATCATAAAAACTCAATTGTCTAAAATATCATGTCCTAAATGGTATCACCAAACATAGTCAATAATACTAAAACTCAAAATAGTCTAAGCAATAAATGTATCAGAGAGGTGGACCTCACACCAACCATCTTCACAACTCTAGATAATTATGTTCCTTTTAAAATAACAAAAAGAATAATTTACACTACATATTCACAATAGATCTAACTTCTATGTACAATAATGACACTTATAAATATTAACTACTTACACCATTGAAGGTGTATAACCCATTTATACACATTTTAGAGATGAATGGTAATTTTTTATAGGTTTGATGCTTATATAGATATAAAACCAATTTATTACGATATTAATAACGATATATCACTTATAATTTTTTAATATATTGGTGAAGTTTTTGGTCAAATTCATGTTGAAAGATATTTGAAAAAAATCATAATATTTTCAAGAAAATATCTGGAATCCTACCAAGAAAAGATAAATTAGATTTTTTTAAGATATACACTTTAATGGTTTGGGTGTTGCACAATTTTTCTACCCCCCATTCCATTACTATTTCGCATGAGCATAGTCACCTTAATAACATATGGAGCCAACACTTGTTGTAGCTTTCAAGCATCATTTCCATTTACTTTTATTTGAGATTGCAAAAAGGAGTTCTAAAAAACTCTGACCCGAGCTTAATAAAATATAGGTAACAAAAAGATAAATATGAGGCTCAACCCACCATAAATCTTCTAGGTAGGTTTATGTACTCTATATCAATATGTATTGTCTACATGTTTTTTTGAAACTATGAATAAGTAACGTTTAACTTATCTAAAAAAGTATTAACTTTGAACTACATCCTTCTTCCAACTAATGAGGTGAGAAGAATTAAATAGGGTATAATACTTTGTAGTTATTTTCCACTTTTTCATGACAAGGTTGAAATGTGAAAGTTAGCAACTGTTGAGGGTAGTGGGTATTCTCTGGATACAAAATTGCATGTCTAAGTAATTGTATCATGATTTCAACATATAGTGGGAATTTAAGATACCATGTCATGATGAGCCATCAACTACATTGATGGAAACTACAATAATTGGCGGTTTTCACATGCAATTGAACCTTAATGAAGAAAATTGGAGCACATGCACCCATTTCTTATAATTGTTGGTGGTAGTTTAAATGGAAATTAATTACATTCCCTATTGCAAACACCTCATTTTTAAATAATTCAAAAAATCAATATGCAAATTAATTTATAAATTAAATTGTCACCAATACGTGTAAGTCAATGAATAAGATCTAGAATAAACTATATTTTGTCAAGTTCCTCGAGGATACAAGGTATCCTCAGGACTCCTTGTAGATTGTCCCCACTTTAATTTTTGGGTTAAAATTCCTCATCTATATCAACAACCAACAAGAACACATCATTTAAAATAAGTTATAGTGGTAATTTAAATTAGAAATTAAATGCATTCCCTACTACAAGCAATTAATTTTTTCAAATTGACCAATATTCAATATAATGTTATGGTGTCTCAAACATTCCAACTTGTATGGATGGTACATAAACATGATCAAGTAGAGGTAGCAATTGACTTGTAAATTAAACTATTACTAACGTTTGTAATAAATAGTTGGTACTATCTACAATAATATTTATCAATTTTACATTCTACTAAACTTATGAAGAAGTGGAGGATAATTTAGATTTATCAAATTTAAATTTGTGTTAATTCTAATTTTAACATGTGGTAACTTAATTTTGATTTGTGCATGTTAACAAGTGGCTTGTAAGATGTCTTTCAATGTCGGTAAAGAAAATTACAAGTCAAAAAACACAATGTGTATTTCAACCTATAATTTTTATGCAAATCAAACTATAACACACTAAATAAAATCTAATAATATCTATACAAACCTACAAACACTTTATTTTTCCATGTTATATTTTAAGTTTATGTTCAAGCAGGGGAATCAGGTAGAAAGAATGATATATCACATAGTTAAGTTTTTCGACATGAATTGAACTCTACTTCATATTAGTAGTAAAATATGATCTAGAAAATTTAAACATTGAAATAAAGTACATAAACCTTCCCACAAGAGTTATGATCATTCACAACTTGTTTTTGACTCTTGATTTTCTATATCTTAATTTTAATTTCTAAAATTGAGCCAAATGATAGAAAAGCATTAAAATATCCACATATTTGATATTTGAAATGTGGGTCTTATCATCATTGGAGTTGGAAATCCATCATGAAGGATAGTGGTATGGGGTAAAATATTATGTTAACATCTATTATGTGTATCCCATCACCATGGATAACAATTCATCATAGTATGCTATTGCATGAACTAGACATGTTATTTTATATGTTATGGGGTCTTAGGGAAATCTGTTTTGTAAGGAGAATAGCCATTGTTGTCTTGTAATGACAAGAATAACCAACTACAAGGATTTGACCCACATTTTCCTAAAATGAAAGTAAAAGATAGTAGAAACACATAAGACATATTAAATTATGAATAAACATGTGTCAGTTGGAATACACAATGTGTATTTTAACTTACATAGTTTTATTTCAACATGAATAGGTTTTTTTCATGTTTTGCAAGATGTCTTCTATTGAAATTTCCCTCAATATTAAAAAATAAAATTTGAAAAAAGGAAACATAGAAGATAGCTTAAAAATATGAATAAAATATCATATGCTAACATTCACCACAAGAAAAAACAAAAATCGAACAAAAGGAAATAAAAAATACATCTTAAAAAAAAAGGAACTAAACGTGAACACATTATGAATCAACTAAGAAATTCCTGAATTTAAAAGACATCTTAGAAATTATTAGTTAAAATTTTGTAGGTTGAAAAAACAAAGTGTATTTTAATATGAAAATTTTGTATAGAATGAAATCCTTACACAATAAATAAAATCTAATAACTTCTATACAAAAATATATATAACATAAGATTAGGTAGTCACCATAGTTGGGTTGCACATAGCTTCATTACATCAAGAGAAAGGTTGTGAAATCTAGTTGTGTCTTTGAGATAACCTCAAATTGTTGAGAATTAAGGTGTCTCAACCTTGTAAAATTCTTAGTTTTATTATTTTAATTATTCATTTTTTTTTGTATTTTTTAATAAAATTAACCTCACATGAAAATAGGGTGTGGAAATTTGAGGTGACATTATTTCCCAAGTGTTTGATACTTTTTGGATATTGTAAGAAAATATCTAAATTGTCTATTTTAAGTAGATTTAAGATGCCCTACTTGTGTGGGATCCTATGATAATATTATGATAGATACAACACATAAGAGCTTGTGAGGGGAGAGTTATTGTAGAATATTTATTAACATTATGAATGAAACTATATTTATGTGTGATCCCACAATAACATGTCCCTTTTTTGGCAAAAATGGGACATTGAAATCAAAATTTTAAACCATTTTTTTTTACACCTATAGCAACTAAACTATTAAGAATTTTAAAATGATTTGAATTAGTAATTTTTGAGATTTTATGTAGAAATTTTAAATTTTTTTAAAGAAATAATTTGTGTTTTGTTTTTACATAACTTTTAATATCTTATTTTTATAGTTAATGATATTTTAAAAGGTGACGTTTTATACCATACAATAATTTTTTTTATAGAAAGGATAAAATTATAAATAGATTTATACATAGATCCATAACATCAATATCTATTACATAGATATTTTTAATAGTTTTTTTTTTATTAATTTTGAAGTGAGATTAATTATAATTTAGACATAGGTTTATACCATACAAGATAAAGTTTTTTGTATGAATCCATATTAACTTTTTACTTTTGTTAAAAAAAGGGCATCAATACTTAGTGTGAAAATATTTTTCAAATATATATATATATATATTTTAGGCAAAAGTGAAGGTCCACTATAATTTAATTAATATTAAATATATATTTTATACAAACCCTGGTTCAGGCGGACATACTGGTGGGAAAGAACCAGGAAGAAAACACCCAACTATAGTCTGAGTAACTAAATTTTATAATTCAACCGACTTTTACAATTCGACAATTGAGCCAACACAACTAGATTGAATGTTACAGTAGACTAATATGATTATGTTTCCTTCCCTATACAAATACCCAAAAATAGAGGACTACATCTGACTGATGCATTACATAAGAGCATCTCCCACTCCCATTACATTTATATAGCCTATTACATGAGATTAACAATACAAAGCCCATAACAAAAAAAAATCTCCTTTCCAAAAGAACTAAGCCCATTATATATACAACCCCTTATCAAGAAACAATTAGGTTGGAAAAACAAATTACAGAGATAATGGCTTGTTTTTTGCTCTTTTAAAACCATTGACTGAGCTTTCTTCTGTTTCAACATGCTTGACAAATTGCTGATGATCATGAGAAGGAATAGTCTTGTTGATATCTATTATGTAACGATAATAGTATTTCCTTTTACGATTGATATTTTTTATTATTATCTATTTTACTATTTTTCCATGTGTGGAATAAAGACCTTGATGATTTCTAAAAAACCTATGTTCACTAGAAAATAGAAATTAAATATAATAATCAAATTAAATATATTCAAAATTATACTCATTGGAAAAACTATTTCTAGTGCTACAAGCCTACACATTATCTTGTCAAGTTGATTTGATTTGAAGGTTTAGCTAGAGGTTTGAAACTAGAAATTCTAAGGAAAATTTGAGACATACAATGTGAGAGGCCATTCAAGGACCTTTGTTCAAATCTCCTTAAAAAAGGCACCTTTGAGCAAAGGTGGGACCTTTTTAAAAAGTAACTTCATTTGTAGATGCATTCATTCAAAGATGCTTTCGGCCACCCAAAATATTTTAAAAAATTCATGGTCAAAAAAGTTGTTTTGGTGTAATATACTATTTTTTAAAATAAAATAATATCTTTATTTGACAATTTCTTTCATTTGAAGATTTCCTTTGTTCATGTACTAATAGAAAAAGTATCCCTTTTTCTTACTTAATTTGGGAATAATTAATATAAAACTAATCCTAATGTTGCCTTGATTAGTGTTGTAATGTGTTTTACACATTCACATTAAGTTTAGGACCCTTTTAAACTAAATGGACCTAATTTTTCTCTAATTTAGTGTTGTAAAGTGTATTTATTTACACATTCACACTAAGTTTTGGGCTCTCTTTCATTCATGACCTTCAAATAATTATTAATAGGTCCTTAATACCCTTTATTATGTATCCCAAGGCTTATTTCAATTGAAATCTTGACAAATTCAATAAATACGTTTAATATTTCAACCTCTTGACATTCTTTCACCTCAAAAATATAGGGACCCATACACAAACTTGGGTGTATGAGTCCCCCTAGGTGGGCCCATATGCCACCTTGGGTGTATGAGTCCCATTTGGGGCCTTTTTAGGGTTTTGAGAGGGAAATCAAGGTTTTCAATTCAAATTTTGTGAATGTTGGCATTTGGGATCTAATAAACGGTAAATTAGATAGAGTTCATATATAACTAAGGTTTCAAGTGAGTATTTCACCTAAGAATATTTATGCCAGTATCCTAAGAGAAAGTTTATGAGTTAAAGAGTCCATAAGAGATTTTCAAGAAGGCATTCAAGAGCTGATTATCAAGCATTTTGGAGCACCAGTTCAAGAGTCAAGCATCATGTCAAGGTCCTCATGCATCATGTGTGTTTGTGAGCTAACATGTTGATGTAGAATTTTGGATCCAAGTTCAATCATTCAAATTCATATTAAGTTTCATAATCAAGATCTACATCCATTGAAGCCAAATCATACAAGTTGCAGATCTATGTACACTCCAAGGATCATTCAACAAGGTTTGGTGAGTTTTTACATTCATTTGTTTATTCATCATTCCTTCATGTTATTTCAATTCATTTCAAATTTTAATTACTCAAACGGGGTTTGACTGAGGTAGACCCCCATCCACTAATAAAACAACATTTATTCTCTCTCTCTTTGTCTTGTGGTGTGTATTTTATAGATTTAGGTGAACAAGAATCATTTTCCCAACCTGGTGATTTAGTCTTTGATATAGCCTTTCAAAAACATTCAATATTGTTGGATCAAAGTGCAAAAGACTCAAAAAGATACTCAAAAAACCCTAGAGTGGGACTCATATGTCCAACTTGGCATATTTGTCCCATTATAATTTTTGATCATCATTCAACAGATCTTGATTAACTCTCAGAGAATCCCAGATCTTTCCTTAAAAACCCTAAAGTGGAACTAAATCTCCCAACCTGGTGTATCAATCCCGATGCAATATAAAATAGCAGTTTCCAAGGTTTACATACCTTATGTTGGCCTCTCCATTCTTCCAAGTAATTTTTTGTTTCATACTATTTGTCAATTTGATTTAATGCTTTCAAGTTTCTAAGGTTTTTTGCATAAGAGTTTTCATTTCTCCTTTGAAGCTTCATTCAATGGACACCCCCTATTTCTTTTGGTTCACACAAGGAAATACCTAGTCCATCCCTCAATCGAGTCACTTGGTTGAGGGATCTAGGTTTCCTAATGATTAAAGTGTGGAATAGGTCTAACTCCATCTCCCAAAAGGTGGAACACTATTTCCATTTAATCAGTTTGAATGCATTATTCTACTATTTTCAAATCATTAAAATAACGCCTTAGGATGAAGGCAATATTTGAATGAATAAAACCTTTGTTCTAATGTATTTTCTATAAAACTCTTGAATAAAGGTGTCTTTGTTCAAAGAAATATCTTTGAACAAAGATGTTTCCTAGTTTTCACCCCATTTGAATTAAAAAATTTAATGTCCCAAGTTTGGGACTCACTATTGTTAAAAATTTGGGCATCCATGTTGGGTGGATGCTTATGATGCATTATGATAATTGTAAGAGGTATTATTGATTTATTATATTTATCTAGTTGTGGAAGATTTCCATGTGGGCATTAGAATTGGGGTCCTAGTTGGGTGCCATACCCCAAAGTGGATTTAACAAAATACAAAATTATTGATGGTTTCCAAGTTATTCATTGCTTATAAATCAATTGTTGGAGTTGTATGCATGTATAAACTTACAACTGCTATAATATTTCTAATTACCATAAAATTTGATGCTAGTGAAGCTCCTATGAAAGCTTTCCTTACTTGATTTGATAATACATTGAGAAATTTTTGTAGCATGGGGTTTTTCCCCTAAACGTAATTTTTCCACATGATACTGGTGTTATGTGTTATATTTTTAAAGATTTTATATATGTTTTTGCACATTTTTGTAATAGTTTAGGTTAGATTTAAAAGTTTTCTATAAACTTCTCTTGTCAAGATTAACATAAAAAATTGACTCCACTACCTCAAGTGCTTCCTTACACAAATGGAAACTCCTTTCATATATGCAATTAATCTCAACTAAATATGACATTGTCTACATATTTTTAATATATTATGAATCAACTAATAAAGGCATAAATTTGAAATATATCATAGAAATCAACTAAACTTTTGTAGGTTGAAAACTAAAATGTGTATTTCAACTTGTAATTTTTTATACAAAATAAAATCCTAGTTGACAAAAAATAAAATGTAATAATTTTTATATAACTATTACAAACATTAAATTAGGAAACCACTTTAATTGAGGCTACACTTGGGTGCACATAGATCCATTGCATCAAGGGAGGTTGTGAAATTAGATCGAGAATTCTATGGAATGTAGTATTGATGATTGAAGGTTTCATTTTATTTTGATTCAAAAATAAAATGAGAGCATTGGACATCCATGATTTTTCAAACAAGTGATTTAAATTAATGGGCTATATAGACCTTATTGGTTTTAATTGTAGAGGTCTCAATTTATTTTGTATAGAGAATAACTACTACCTACTATATTGGGAATATTTTATGTGATTAATTTCATGGGTTATACAACCACAATTATTTTTACTTGTAAGGACATCCAAAAATAGAGGTTTGTAAGACACAAAGGGTCCCATGAGAGATATTGAGGAAATCCCTCAAACAATTTCATGGAACTCATGAGTAAACCTTTTCCTTTGTAGTAAATTAAACAAAAACACTTTACTATTAATTTAAACATTCAATATCAATTGGTTTACCTACAAAGGGTATCCAAAATAATATATTTTCAAGGCCTAGATGGCCTCATGAGAGTCATTGTGGAAATCCCTTAAACAATTTCATGGAACCCAAGGGTAAACCCTTGCCTTTGTAGTATTAAATAAAAATACTCAAACCATAAATTAAAATATACTTGAACTTGATTGATTTTACCTACAAGGGCATCTAGAAGAAGATATTTTCAATACCCTAAAATAACTTCATGGAACATATGAGTAAACCTTTCCTTTTGTAGTACTCAATATAAATTTTCTACCATAAATTAAAACATGCCATGACAAGGTTAAAGTGGATGAGAAATAGAGCAGTTGTAACTTGTTCCTCATGAAATTTCTATTGGATAGAAAGGTTAAAGTGGATAGAAAATAAGGCAGGACATAGTTAAATTTTTAGTTTTTTGACATGAATTAAACTCTACTTCACAATTTAAAAAAAAAAAGCTCAACAACGCACATTGATAAACAATAGATAACTGTACCCGAAAGAGTGGCTACAACTCATTTTTGATTTTCAATCATCTACATTACTCATTTTTAGCTCTTCGTCATCAACCCTACAACTTATCCCTTGAAGCTAGTAGTAGAGGAAGACGTGTCTAACCTTGCTTGAATGCTAGTTTCATTATATTGAATGTTTATATCTCATTGAAAGCTCCACATAATTGTTATTTGAAATGTAGGCTCCATCATTACTAAGGGAGAGGGGCCAAGAGTTGAATGAGCTAACTTTACGAGTATGTAGCAGTTGCATGGACTATCATAGGACCTTTTTATTAGAAATGTGAATTGACCTCTTATATATCTACAACTAAGGTTTGTGGGTGTGACTCATCACACAAATTTCCACATCAACATGTCTAGAGAGAAGTGTCCAAAAATTGACTTTTTAAAGGTTCGACCAAAACTTAATCATGGTATCCCTAGTAGTTGAACAAAAAATATCATTTGTTGTTAGTAGAATATCATATTTTTATCTAAAATATAACTTATATGCAACCTAAATGGACCAAATACCTATTAGTAACTATAAATATTTGTTATCTCTAACTTTTATATCCAACAAAAATGGACCAATAGTTGAACACAAAAACTATTTGTTATAAAAATAACATGTATTATTATTTAAAATACAACTTATATCCAACAAAAATAGACCAATAGTTGAACATTATTTTTTTTGACAATCCTTCACATTTTATGGAAAAATATAAGAATTTATTATGCTCACCTTTTATATTTGTGATAGGACAAACTATTAAAATAAAATACTCTAATACATATACATTTCTACCTTAGTAATTGTACACATAGGAATAATATTTTTCACTATGACAACAATACTTTTTTAAATGAGCACCTTATTTTATAAATGGAACACTTATAGTGGATAGTTATGATATTTTATTTGAAACAATAAAGTATTTATCTCACTTGTGAATGAATACATTTATGTTTTTTAAATATAAAATTCATAGATTCTCATGTGTTCAAGTATGATTCCATCTTGACCAATGTTTGGTTTTTATTTATAATATATTATAGTATAAATATGTTGCAAGACTAGATATTTGTAACAAATCTACCTGCACATCATAGTAAACACTTAAGTTTTAACTTGAAGTAAAAAAACCATTTTAGGTAAAAAGTAGAGAAATTTTTTTTTTCTAATCTAACATCATATTTTTCACTTTACATAATTAAGAACATTAAACATTTCATAATTGAAATTTAACATTGCTTTACAACTTGTAAAAGAAACATCTTTTTAATTACAATTTTCATAAATGATTTGAAACCAAATAAATAGGTTTACAAAAAATAATTAAGTTCAAGGTTAGGAATTCCATATCTAGATTAATTTCCTATTTCACAAGCCTCAACGTGTCATCTACAAGAGGGAGATAATCACCCAAGTGCTTTAACTCCAACCACATACTGACAATCCCCCACACACCTTCCAAATGGAAGTGACTCCACCCTTCAATGAAGATTATAGACTAAGGAACCCTCCTAGTATTTCCATATGAGTTTCTAGTGTTGTGTCCTACATAACCAATATGGTCATACGACTATAGAATCTTCTAACCATGTATGAAACTACTAGCTGGTTATGCAACTCAAGAGCATAGTGAACCAACAAGTGCAAGCAAAGACTTTTGTACCTACTTTGGATAAATTTTGAATTAAAATCAACCACTTCCTTAAAAAGTGTCCAAGTCATATTTTCACCCACCTTTAACTTGACTTGGAAACCTTAACTGACCTATGGTTAACTTCAAACTTATAGTTTGACCAAATGGTTCAAGACTTTCTTGAAATCCTTGATCAATTAGTGATGACTCACTATGTCAATACACTATTGGGTTGGTTAGTTTTTATTGAATTTGAACACCCATGTTATGTTCTTGTAACATATTTAGTCTTGATGAATGCCTCTTATTCAAGTCCTTAAAATGAACTAAGAGAGTGAACTACTCTCCTATTTTAATGCACATTAGTTTATAACGAGGACACAATGTCCTCAACTAGACATATTTGGTCTCAATTCAATAGATAAATAATGACTACTTGAAAAAATATGAAATAAATATAATGTATAAAAATAATAAAGACCTCTTTTTCTCTATTTTGATTCAAACCTTTCATTAAATTTCTTAATGGTTCTTTATTTTAAGACACACTTGTGTCGCCAAAAATGTATAATTTTGAAGAAAAGGACAATTTTGTGCCTAATTTGGTCCTACTTTAGACACCCTTGCATCAATCACCCTCCTAAAACAATATTTATAGGCCCCTAAGACTCGTTATCTTTGACTTTGAGGCCTATTTCACCTAAGAAATCATACAAGTCCTGACAAACAACATCAAAATTACTCAAATATCACAAATCCCACTTCAAAAACCGTAGTGGGGCTAAGTTGCCCAAGGTGGCGACTTAGTCCCTTTTAGGGTTATTTACATTTTTGAGTGGGAAAATGTCTGACTTGCTAAAAATTCTCAATGGGTGTCAGCCTCTTAGGTCAAAATAACCAAAAAATAAGTATCATTGCTTATAAATACATGTTTTTAGGTCATTTTCAAGATCTCTTTATTCATTTTCACAAGCAAACTCAAAAATCAAGTGTTGAACATCTTCCACAAGAAGATTCATCTCTTTGTACAACAAAGTTGAAGCTTAGGGAAAAAAACTAGGGTTTTTGTAGGTCTTCAAGCTCACTTCTCACTCAATACATCACATTGAAAAGGATTGATCATGGATGCCTATGGAGAATCATGGAGAAATCTAGGTTGAGGAGATGCAACTAGCCATCAAATCACACCTAAAGACTTGTTTTCAAAGTGATTCCATCTTCCATTTTCTCTCTATCTTCAAATTTAAGGTTTTCATTCCATTTTAATTCATTTGTAATGTTGTAGGGTTTCTTGGATTGAAGTCTTTCATCATTCAAGTCTCACTTATGCATCTTATTCTAGCACATTAGGATAAGGTTTTGCTTTACTTCAGATTTTCCTAGTCTTAGACACACTTAGGGCTAGGGTTTATGAAAATTTCTTATCTCTTTCAAAGTTTAAATACCAACTAGGGGTATGAATAAAGAAAACCCCATATTAGAAACCAAAATATATTCTATTTTGTAGGTGATTTTGCGGATCTGAACCCAGATTTTGGTGAAAAAATAGATTGCAGACTATAGGCTTTTGATTCCACTTTCAGATTTCCTGAAAGGTTGAAATGGACTAAGTCGCCAATAGTGGTGACTTAGTCCCAATGCATGATTCTATCAAGGATTTTTGGAGATTTGGGCACCAAGTTGGCTGGAACGGAGCCCAAAGTAGTTTGTCAAGACTAGGACTAAGTCGCTTAGTCTGGCATAAGTGCCCCAACTGGCATAACAATAAAGTTTTACAAATTTTCAGAATCTTCTGCAATCTCCACTTCAGTCCTCATCAGTTTCCAAGTGCACTTATTTTAGTTCAATTATCTTGCCTTCTATATTCTTTATTCTATCCTTTTTTCATAACATCATGTGTTTTCAAACAATATAGATTCATTGGCTTGTATTCAATAGTTAGTTTCATTTATCAGATTAAGTATTGTATTTACAATACTTCATATAGATATATTAATCACTTTCAACCCCTAAAATTGAATGAACCCAAGTTTTAGGTGTGTGAAAGAGATCCCCATCCTTCTAGGTGAAAACCCTAGAGAGCCTTTGGGAACCTCCCCTTTCCCATATAAAATTTGTGGTTCATTTTGGTGAACCTGCATTTCGAAACATCTTACTTTTGATCTAGCTTGAATTTGCATCCTAGGAATCTTTTCTATTAGCCTTGCATTTCTTGTTACTTTGTTTACATTTGCATCCTAGGGTTTCATACTTTGCATTAGTGAAAAGTTCATATTTGCATCTTATTTCCTTGCGTGATAGATAAATTCTACATATACACTTTAGATTTGCACTTTACAGTCTAGAATACATCAATTTTCATTAGAAAAATCATAAAAAGTCAAAAATACCCCTACTGGGACTAATTCGCCACCTTGGGTGACTTAGTCCCAGTGCTCAATTTGCATCAGTAATTTTTGCATTTAGTTGCCAGTTTCTAAAGTTTCTGTTTGCTCCAATTTCCTCTCTATTTACATTCAGCTACTTTTCGTTAAATGGTTATAATTAGCATAAGCATCTTTTACTTTGATGGGATTTCTGAATAGCATTAGATCTTTGCAAGTTTCATTTTCAACATTAGTTCCTATTTTGTTTAAACAAAATTCATTAAAACATGACGAAAAAACCTTAGAAACATCACATGAAACAATGCACACTCTTCTTCACTATAGGAAAACCATAACATCTAAACCTTTTAGTAGTGATGACTTGGATAAGTTAGATGAAGTTTTACAAGGCTTCCTCTCACTAATTTCATCCACTAAGGTTTGTGATGAAAAACCCAAGCCAACCACTGATAACCTATCTCCCAAAATTTTTAGTTGTAATGATATGGGTATGTTAGATGAAGCTCTTCGGGACTTAATCTCACCTAAATCATCAACTAAGGTTTGTTGTGAGCAACCTCAAATAAAATATGTCAATGCAATTCAACCTCATCTTGTTCTCTACCCACCTTCCCATAAACCTCAAACTCCATCCAAACCTTAATTTACCCTTCACTCAACCTAGCATGATGTTGTTGCCCACACTCATTAAAATTGAAATAACCCACACCCCCAACAGGCCACCTCAACACCCTTACCATTACCCAACCCCATCTTACATGTGGCCCCTTGTTTAAACTCACAACTTAGGGAGTACGATCTCATTGAACAACTTAAGAATACTCTTGCCAAGATATTCCTTTGGGATCTTCTGCAAAACTCCCCTAACTATCATTATATGCTTCAAAAGGAATTGAAACAAATAGTGATCCCTCCTGGTATGAATGCTAATGATGTGTTAGATCTAATACAAAAAATCAACACAGTCAATGTAGATATTACCTTCTACCAACACGAGCTCCCTCCATTAGAATTAAGATAGAAAAATGAAGCCTTTATGATAATAGCCCAATATAATCGGATAGGCATCAAATGGACCCTTTTTGAAAATAGATTTTCCCTTAATGTGTGCAGTGCAAAGCTTCTTGATAGGTTCTATGTAGATAAATAACAAATCAAATCTGATTCCTTTCTATTAGAGGATTTTACAATGTTACAAAGAAACCGCTTGACGTTATTACTTTACCTATTACTGTCAGCATGGTTACACTGTAAACTACTATTCATGCCATTCCCTATGACCTTTCCTATAATCTCCTCTTGGGAAGACCATGGATCTATGAGATGCATATGGTACCCTCAACCCTTCATCACAAAATAAAATATGCCTATAATAACAAAGTTTATCAAATTGACATAGGCCCCGAGCCTAAAAGTTGCTTGCAACTTGAAAAAGGAACAACAAGTCCTCTCAACACATTAATTCCCACTTCTAATATAGCACCTCTTGAGACGAAACACCAAGAAGAAGAATCAAAGTTTAACTTACTTGGTGATGAATGGGGATCATTAGAATTCATTCCTTCATTTATGGGCGAGTACATCATCACCCAAACAAAGGATGAAAAAAAAGAACAACCAATAATCCTCTCCACCCAGAATGAAGAAAAACCCTCCCACATCTCTACCTCATCTCCTTTGGAAGACAATGCAACATGTACAACAAATATTGAGGAGATAGATTACCAACAACCACCTAACCTAAAGAAAATGGAGAGAATTTATGGCCGAGGTTATGATCTTGTCAAAAAATTAGGCTACAATGGTAAAGGATGTGGAAAGAATGAGAAAGACATTCGAGTTCCCATTGAACCTAATATATAGGAGACTAAGACCGGTTTAGGGTTTTCCTTTTCTAAAATTACAAAATCAAATCAACGACCATGACTCAACATCAACACTATCACATGTACACCAAGAACCAATCTTATGCTCAAACATCCTAAATTCCTTGATATGGATTTCCCACCATTCAACTATGTTAATGATGATGAAGATTTCAAACACCTATTCGGTGCTTCAAATAAGACTTCTATCTCCAAGAGAAATGCCTCTTGTGCTATGATACGTTCTGATCTGAACATTATTGACATTAATGAAACTCCCACAAGCACGAACCATATGATCCAAAATTTCCTAAGTCAAATGCACTCCCCTTGGGGGATACTATTGACATACCAATAGATATAGATGCTAATGATAAATTCATTAAAATTGGGAATTTCCTTGATGATGAAGAAAAAGAGGATCTTGCAACCTTGCTTCACGCTTTTCCTGAACTATTCGCTTGGAAGTATTTTGATATGCTAGGAATAGATCCACAGATAGTCACTCATAACATTGTTCTTGCTTAAAATGCTAAGCCTGTTTGCCAAAAGATACAAAAGATGAACCCTAAGATAGCCTTGTATGTTAAAGGAGAACTTGAAAAATTTCTTGACACATGTTTCATTTGACCTATCGATTATTCTCCTTGGATATCAAACATTGTCGCCATTGCTAAAGCTGATAATCGTGTTAGGATATGCACAAATTTTCAAGACTTGAAAAAAGCCTCTTTAAAGGACAAATTTCCTCTTCCTAACATTGACATGATCATGGATTCAACTGTTGGACACACTTTGTTGTCCTTTATGGATGGATTCTCTGGATATAATCAAATCTTCATCAACCCACAAGATCAATACAAGATGACCTTTACATCTGCTTGGGGAAAATTTTGTTGGGTTATGATGCCTTTTGGATTAAAGAACCCA